>BDUI01001062.1:46697-51039 GCA_002335545.1 Apodemus speciosus
TGCATAGACGTGTGAGCTGACAAAGTGTGCACCTGCAGAAACAGAACATCGGTGTCTATCAACCCACACATGTGATGATTCAAAGCGCAGACTCAGGGGACATCTCTTGAACTACATGTACTTTTGTGCGTGCTAATTCTGTTTATGACCTTGGGCTCACAGTCTCTAGGTGTCTTCGGATCACTGTTTGCAGTATGGTGACAGTGATCCTAAGACACCTAGAGACTTATTCACAGAGTTGTCAATGGGGTCGGGTGGGAGTGTGAATAGCTGGTGCCCTTAAAATGTTCAAAACAAACAGAGAGGTGTGATTAAGAATCTAGGGATTAGCTGGGCGTGGTGGCTACACCTTTAATCCCAGCACTCGGGAGGCAGAGGCAAGTGGATCTCTGAGTTCAAGGTCAGCCTGGTCTATAAAATGAGTACCAGGAAAGCCAGGGCTACAGAGAGAAACCCTGTCTCAAAAACAAACAAACAAACAAACAAACAAACAAACAAATAAAAGGATCTAGGGATTGCTGAGAATTGAACTCGGGGCCTCTAGAAAAGCAGCCAGTGTTCTTAACAAATAAAAAAGTCTAGGGATTAGGAGCTGGAAGACAACTCAGATTAGCTTCTTTTGCAGAGGACCTAGATTTGGTTCCCAGAACCCACAGGATGGCTCACAACTGCCTATAACTTTAATCCCAGAAAATCAAATGCCCTCTTCTGGCCTTTTTGTGCACTAGGTCCAGATGTGGTGCAGATATATATACAGGCAACACTCATACACATAGAATTAGAAATTAGAATTAAAGTTAAGAATCCTGAGATGAATCCATTATCCTGAATTGTACAGCACTTGGAAGGCAGAGGCAGGTAGATCTCTGTGAGTGTGAGGCCAGCCTGGTCTACATATACAGTTCCAGGACAGCCAGGGCTACATAGTGAGACCCTGTCAGTAATCATCATCATCATCATCACCATCACCATCACCACCATCATCATCATCTATCAGGTTATCAGGTTGGGTCTTATGCCGCCAGAAAGATCTTCGCAGAGAAAAAACACACATTATCAAAGGAGAGCTGAGAACAGACGCATAGGCAGAAATGAGGCAGCTATGACCTATGGGAAATGGATGACTTCCAGAAGATTCAAACAAGCAAACAAATTCTTCCCCAGAGCCTTGAGAAGGGGTTAAGCCCCACTAACACAGTTTCCATTTCAGAACCCCAAAATGTAAGATAACAAATGTGAAATGTTTAAGATGTTCACAATTTGGGCTGGAGAAAGGGCTTAGCAGCAACTGGAGTCAAAGCCTTTTTCTGGCTTCCTCACGCACTAGGCCCTCCTGTGGCCCACAGATATACATGCAGACAAAACACACGTATGCATAATAAAATAAAAGGTCTAAAAAAGATGGTAGCAATCTTTAATGGCTGAAAGAGGAAATTAATACACGAATAATGTTCCTAGAATGCGCCACACATGTCCTAAGTACCTTTAAATGTTTGTAAAATCAACTCTTAGAGGTACTACTTGGGCCCCAGGCAAAGCCAACATGTACACCTAGTTGCCAAACTTATCTTTTTGTTTTAGGCTATCTCTGGCTGCCCTTGGACCGCTCGCTGATCTGGATCCTGCCTGAGTCTTTGGCCAACAGAAGCATGGATGTGGTCGAAGAGGTCTGGAAAGTTCCTTCAATGCCTGCCTGCCTGTTCTTCCTTTGTCGTGTCCAGGGTGATGGGATTAATACTAGATGCCTAGAGCAGGAAAAAAAAGATGGAGAATTTGGAGTATTCTACTTCATGTGGTCTTAGCCAGGCTTGACAGAAGGACAAAGGTATTGTGGGTGAACACACACACACACACACACACACACACACACACACACACACACACACACACACACACATATAAGACTGTCAACTCAACCACTTTCTGGCCAGTGTAACTGGATGGCTTAGCTAATCTCTCTGCCTCAACTTCCCTATCTACAAAATGGGGTAATGATGGCATCTAAGGGTTGCTTTGAGGACTACTAACTTTTACCTAAAAGACGTGTGGAAGTGCCTGGAACATGTTCTCGGTCCATGCAGATATTTGGCCTGGGCATCGCCCTTCCCTCCTCCTGAGAAGGGGCTGTGTGCTGCTTCTCAGGTGAAAATCAAAGCTTCACCTCTACCTTATGTGCATCGGCCAAGTTTCCGTTTCCGTCCAAATGAGCGTCAGTTAACCATGCCTACTTCAAAAAGATGCCCCAGGAGGGTCGGAATATAGAAACATGTGGCCCAAGATGCAGCAGGTCTGCAGCCATGTTTGCTCATGTGCATCACGTCGTTATCGAGAAAGGTAAAAGATTCTTCTAAGTATGGAGGCACACACCAGTAATCTTAATGCTCGAAAGGCCGAGGCAGGAGGGTTGTGCATTGACAAGACTGGGCGACAGGGTGAGATGCTGCCTCAACAGACAAATGCAAATCTTAAAATATACCAAAGGGCACACAAGGAAAGAGACAGTCCTTCCATCCACGTTACCCTCATGGAAGCACCCAGTTTCTTCTGATCTATGYGGGACCGTGAGGATGTACACGAATGGATGCTCTTCCTCACACCCCAGGGATGCTGCACACATGTTTCATGCTTCCTTTCTCATTATCTTGGACATCTTTCCATGTCCATGAACAGACCCTCTTCTCTGGGTTAAGGCTGCAAAGCATTCTGATGAAAAGGGTTAGTCGCTTAACTCAGCTCTGATCATAGACATTAGGATTGCTTCCTCTAAAACAATGAGACAAGAGTCTCATGTGGTTTAAGCTTACTTCAAACTCAGTATACAGCTGGGGGTGACCTTGAACTCCTGATTCTTCTACCTCCACTTCTGAAGTGCTAGAATCACTGGCAGGCACCATAGCACTGGGCTTTCAGTGACTTCTAACTGGTAAACAAAATGGCGGTGACTCTCCTTGCTTATCAGTCCTCTGATCACTGGCCCGTAGATTGCTTGTCTTTTATATTTGAAATAGCTTCTAGTACTTTTCATATGAAAAATAGTCTTTCTAGTTGGTCATGTAGCTCAATGGTAGAACACATGTCTAATTTGTATGAAACCTGAGATTATCTGCACAAAATGCCAAAAACAAATGAGTAAGTAAATAGCCACCAAATCTTTTTTATTTTGGTTTTATTTTAAAGGATTTATTTGTTTATTTTATGTATATGAGTGCTCTGTCTGCATGTACACCTGCATGCCAGAAAAGGACTTCAGAACCCAGGATAGATTGGCTGTGAGCTACCATGTGGTGGGGAAATTGAACTCAAGACCTCTGGAAGAACAGAGAGTACTCTTAACCATTGAACCATCTCTCAATGGTTTTTTTGAGACAGGGTTTCTCTGGGTTGTCCCGGCCATCCTGGAACTCACTCTGTAGACCATGTGGCCTCACACTCAAAGATCCACCCGCCTCTGTTTGCTGAGTGCTGGGATTAAAGGCATGTGCCACCACCCAGCCAAACCATATTTTAAAAAACTAGACAACGTGGGGCTGGCGAGATGGCTCAGCAGGTAAGAGCACTGACTGCTCTTCTGAAGGTCCTGAGTTCAAATCCCAGTAACCACATGGTGTCTCACAACCATCTGTAATGAGATCTGACGCCCTCTTCTGGTGTGTCTGAAGACAGCTACAGTGTACTTACAAATAACAATAAATAAATCTTAAAAAAAAAAAAAMYTKKTWAAAAAAAAAAAACTAGACAACTTGTCATTATTTGTCCCATCTTCTGCATGGCAATGATCTTTTTCTCTCTGGTGCCGGAAATTTATTTCCCAAGACTTCATGTGCTATAGGCAACTGTCCTGCATCTGAGATACAGCTCAGCGCAGCGTCCAGAACCAAGGACTCCTGTGTGTTACGGAGGCCATCCTGGGCGAGTGGAGCGTCAATGATGATGTATGCCTTTGCATGCCCTAAGCTGGATTCCATGCCCAGCATCACAGAATATTAAATGAAGAGGCCTCTGCTCTCCCGTGGTCCCACAGCTCCTTCCCACTGTCTTCTCAAATAACCCCRCCTTTCTCATTTGACACCTGGTAAGATTTGTGCAGCAGGCCATATAAAAAGAGTGTCTGCTACCAAATAAGTATGCAGTACAGATCATTTCTCTTCTGCAAGGAGTTACTATTCTATCTACAGGTTCAGAATGAATACATTTTAGAGACGCGGATTTTTGTCTGGTTTTCATGCATGAGTAGGTAGGTTGTCTTCTTGCTTTAAGTCTCTATATTTTTTAAAGATTTATTTATTTTATGCATATGGATACAGCATAGCTGTCTTTAGCAAACCAGAAGAGGGCATCAAAT
>BDUI01001062.1:78256-88617 GCA_002335545.1 Apodemus speciosus
CTCTGGGCTGCAGGAGCTGCAGACACCGCCAAAGAGTCTAGGGTCTGCCGGGCAAGAAAGCAATGTCTCGCAGCTTGAGCTTCCTGGAGCCGCCCTTTCTCAGACCCAGGGAAGCCTGGGAGGAGGGAGCGAAGGGGGGGAGAGAGAGTTAAAACATCAGCTGAAGTGCCAAGATGATTTATGAGACGAGGGAAAATATTTCATAAAGATCTCCCGGATATTCTGTACTTAACCAGTTAGGAGACAAAGGGCTTCTCTCGCCTAGTGCGTGCGAGAGGACCCCAGCGAACAAGGGAGCGAGTGCGGGCCAGGCTGCAGAGACTGGGCCAGCGGCTCCGGTAGGAGCCGGGCCAGGCCGGCGTGCTGCGCCAGCTGCGCTCGCTCGGGATCCGCAGAGCTAGCGGCGGGCGGCGCTCAGTCGCGTTCATAGCCTCCTCTTCTCCCCAGCCGGGGAGAGAGAACGCCGTGGTCCCGCCTTGGGCTTCTGCATCYTCTGTCGCTGCCGCGTTCAAGCCGCTGCGCGCCGTCTCCCGGCACAATCCCTTCCTTAGCTACCCGAGGGTCCAGGTGCCAAGTTCCCTGGCTCTCCTGCCACCCGTTGGGTCCCACCAAGGCAGGTGGGTTCTAGCCAGAGGCCTCTAGCTTGATTCCAAACCAGGCGTCTGGGCTGCCCAGACTCCGAGGAGGGGGTGCGCGCCACTGCGTGTGGGACGGGAGGGGACAAACTGCTGGGCACTTTGCCCCGGAATGAGAATCAGAGGTGCGTGGATGGGAAGGTACCACAGGAGGAAAAGGCGAACGGGAAGGACCAGAGGGAAAGGGAGGGAGGAAGGAAGACACAGGGAGAAACGGAAGGGAACTCAGCGCAAGGGTAGCCGAGTTAGGACAGGGGATGCGGACTCGCGGGCGTCTGGGATCTGCGGGCATTGGCCGGTGGATGGCAGGGCTGGGCGAGTTAGGGCTGAGAGCCCGGCTTCGGAGCGCGGCGCGCTCGGAGGCCCTCTGTGGTTGCCTGAATATTCATTAGGCTGGCCGCTCTTTATCCTTATCTAACGTTTATCTTCTCGGCGAGTTTCGTTTCTCAGTGTAGTTTTAATCCGGGGCTCCCATTCCTCCTCCCCCTGGCCCGCTCCTCACCCTCCCTCTTCCTTCGCCCGCTGCTCCCTCCCGTTTCCCCCTCCCCGGCCCTCCCCTCGCCGGCACCGGAGTGACAGGCGCGGGGCCCTCCTTGCCGAAGCTCGGGGCTCCGGCGCTGGCGAATCACAGAGTGGTGGAATCTATTGCCTTTGTCTGACAAGTCATCCATCTCCCGGCGCGGGGAGGAGGAGGGGGTCTGGAGGGGGCTTTGCAGCTTTTAGAGAGACACACACCGGGAGCCCAGGCTCCAGTCTCCGGCCGAGTCTTCTTGCAGCCGCAACCCACCTGGGGCCAGCCCAGCGCTGCGGGCGCCGCTCGGCTCCCAGGCTGCCTCCCTCCCTCCTGGCCCTTCGGTCGCCGCGGCGAGCGCCTGCCTTTTCCGGGGGCGGGGGCCGGCTCGCACGCTCCCCTCCCGCGGGCGCCCGCTTGGACATCCCGGGGATTGCTACTTCTCTGCCAACTTCGCCAACTCGCCGGCACTTGGAGCGGCCCGGCTCCCCTCCTGGCGCCCTCGGGCCGCCCCCGCCCTGAGCTCTCTTGGTTCAGAGCCTCTCGGACGACCGGGTTCCAGGGGAGCTGAGTGAGCCKTCTTCCCTACCCGGCCTCAGCTCTGGCCGCAACTGGCGCGCGAGCCATGCGCCCCCAGTGCCCCTTGGTCCAGCCCGTCGCCCGGGGGCTGCTTTGCTGACTGCCCAGCCGCGTGCCCCAACGGTGGCAAGTTGCAGCCGCTGCGGTTGCAAACCCCAGCGGGCCCGGAGGAGTCCCGGCGTGGAGCGCAGCGCGGCGCCCCCCGCCCTCGCTTGCCCCCCAGCAGCCGGGCGCCCGCTCACTCTCCCTCCCCCACCGTCCCTTCCTTTTCTCCTCAAGTCCTGAAGTTGAGTTTGAGAGGCGACACGGCGGCGGCGGCCGCGTTGCTCCCGCTCCTCTGCCTCCCCATGGATATGCACTGCAAAGCAGACCCCTTCTCCGCGATGCACCGTGAGTACCGGCGCCCGGCTCCTGTCTCRGTTCTAACCCCATGTAGCCCCAGCGCGACCCGGCCCCCTGCGCTTAGGTCTCACCCTAGAGGCCACACTGGCTTTCCCCCTGGTCCCTCCTTTCATTCCATTTCTCTTACCTAGTAGTGTTTCTCACGCCTTCAGCTACCTTTTTTTGCCACTCCGTGCTTATGGTTCTGCCTGCCTTTCTGCCTTCCCTAATGTCTCACCTCCCTCGACTTCTTCCACCTGCTCCTCCTTACCTCGCGGGACCCATAACCCTGGGCCCGGGTTCCAGCCACCCACTCCCTAGTCAGCCTTTGCCCTGGACTGAAGGACTAATTGGCAGCAGTTTTCAGGCTGTTCTCTCTCTCTCTCTCTCTCTCTCTCTCTCTCTCTCTCTCTCTCTCTCTCTCTCTCTGGAAATCCTCAACTAGAGATCCTATCGCCTCAGNACATACACACAATTACATATATACACATACACACATTGTATGTATATACACATATGTATATACATATATACATGTGCGAGGTTTTGAGGTTTTGAGTATTTGGTTATGAGCAGCAAGGTAGAGGATCACACACACACACACACACACACACACACACACACACACGTTAAAAAAAATCAAGAGAAGTTCAAGGGAGGCCTAGGGGAGAGATGGCAGGCGCCAGGGGACCTGGATGGGGAGGAAAATCTGAAACTGACTATCCACAGAGCCGTCAGGGCGCTCTCCTTTCTTTCCCCCCCCCCAAGACCTGCCAACTCAGCTGTGACTGCCCATTAGGTGTCCTGGTGTGGAGCAAGGGTGGGGCGCCAATACCCAAGCTGAGACTGGTAGTGACTGAGAGCTCTGGATCAGGTTTCCAGAGTTTTCCAAATAATTCTGTAGAGGTCAAGGCCTAACGTGGGGCCTTTTCTCTTCACTCCACACCTATCCAAATCTCATTTCTCCCTTACCCCTCGACCCCAGCTCAAGTTCAGTTCTTTCAACTGGTTATTCAGGCATCCCTGTCCCTCCGSCCCCCCTGCCGGCTCTTGCTCTAGCTTCTTGGTTCAATCCTTGAACTGTCCCAATCTTCTCTAAGGCCTTGTCTCCACTGAAGAACCTGAGCCCCTGTGACTGTCAGGTGTGGCCTCGTGGGCTTTTAGGACTCTGGGCAGACCCTCCACTCAGAGGTTTAAGTAGGGAGATCAATAGCAAACAGTTGTAATGATCTAATTAATTATGGCAAAATTAAAAGCGAGTATAAAATCAATCTCTGATGGTGTTGAAGATGGAATTCAATTGAGAGCCCATCTGTGCACCCCCTCGACCGTATAAATATGCAGCCCAAGGACAGACCTAATGGCGGAGCCTTTCTGGGAGCCCCTCTCCCCCTTCTTTCTTTCCTTTCCTACACAGCATTTCTCCACCTCACTCTCTCTGGGTCTATCTTGCCCCTTGCCCCTGCCCCCCCCCTTCCCAGGGCCCCTTCGCTCAGGTCGGAACACATCCATCTTTCCCTCTTTGCAGACACCTCTCCCTGACTTATAGACTAAGGTGCCTAGGCTGAATTCCCAGTCCCGCAAGCAGCCGATTGCAGGCTCCCTGCTCAGGGCCTCAGGAAGGAAAAGACAGAGGACAGGGAGGCACCTCCAGGATCCCGCCTGGGTTCTTATTTCCGAGTTACCAGTGGGACACTAGAAGAAACCAGGTGCTTACCACTTACCTTAGGCACACCCAAGGGGTTAGGCAAGTGGCTACAGCCCAGGTTTGCAGGGCATTTTCCTTTCCTGGGGCCAGGCTGGCACTCCAGACAGGCACAGTTTGCACAGGGTGGGGGGTGGGGGGAAGCTGCCAAGCTAGGCAGGAGGCAGGAGGCAGGAGGCAGGAGAGATGGCTTTTTCTTTCACGATATCCCCACTGCCAGGCAAAGTTCCCTCCTGGCGTTATTTTTTCCTCTTTCTCTCTTCCACTATGCCGGATTCTCTGTCTTCACCCTCTCCACCAAAGGCTTGTCCTGCTGCTGCAAAGCTCCCTCGGTGCCCTGTGCCCCCCCACACACCCCCCCCCGTGGCTCCCTATGGACCTTTTGCAATCTGGCTGTTCAAACTGACAGTGCCGCACTGAAGACCAGCGAGGCAGCAAGCAAACGCGCCCAATGGTAGCAATTGTGCAAGCGCTCCAACCGGGTTTACGGGAAATGCGGGTTTTATTTGCTTTCCCTAGCTCGATTCTAAGCAGCAGCAACAACAACAAATGTGGAGAGGGTAAAGCAAAGATAAAGGAGGGTCATTCGGCAACCCAAGGTATAAAACGGAGAGCCTCTCTCTTTCTCTGCCCTGTCCCAATCCCCAGTCAGCGTCCTGGCTCCCGATAGGTGATCCTCTGCCTCTTCCCTGTGAGGCCCAGAGTGGATTCCCAGATTCCCACTGAGTTCCCAGGGTTTTGTGGTGGTGGTGGTGGTGGTGGTGGTGGTGGTGGTGGTGGTGGTGGTGGTGATAGGGTCGTTGTCTCCCTCAGAGATCTCCTTCCCCCGGATCTATTCACTGGGTCTTCAGAGCCTGGGGGAAGACACAGCCTGACACCCCCTCCCTCTCTTTCTGGGCCTCTTCACCCCGTTATTAATTGCTGTGTTGACCTGCAAGATTGATTGGCAGCCCTGCTGGAAGAGGCTGGGCGGCCTCGGCTTGGAGCAGCCTGGGCTGAGGGCTGAGAGGGGAGGGGGAGGCGCTGGAAAATGGGACCTGGGCATCTTCCTCAGCCCGGCATGGAACACAGCTGCTTGCCTAAACGTCACTGCTCAAAAAACCCTTACAGCATTCAAACACCTCACAAGAGATGCTCTGCCTCTAAAGAAACACACTAGAAATTCTCCTAATTGATTTAGACATAGAAAGGGTTTTCCTCCCTTCCTTAATCAGTTTCATCAATGTATTCGTTAGCCGCGGGTCTATCCAGAGCTCACTGCTCACTGCCAGTCTAGACGTGGGGGGTGGGGTGAGGGGGAGAACTCCCGAGTCTGAGCTCCTTTTTATCTGAGATTCACTTTGGGCTGCTTTTTCTTTTTAGGGATAGTGGCAGAAATTTAAGAGACAATCCTGGATACAGATGACCCTTAAAGTCTCAAACCAAGTTCCCTTTCTGGCCAAAGAAGGGAACTTGATCTGGCCCCTTAAAAAACACGTTTCTGCTCCAGCAAAGTTGGAGGGAATAGATGCTCTGGTTTGCAGAAAACAGAGGGCAGAGAGGCTTGCAGCACCAAAAGCAGAAATCTAACCCTTAGCAGGGACCTTCCCTCCCTATCTCTTCCCAGTCCAATCCGTCACCTGCAAGCTCACACTCTTACAAGCACCCCCCAACCCCCGCAGCTGCTTCTACTCCGGACTAGAGCCCCCATCGCGACCTGAGGTCACAGGACGTCGGGTCAGATCCCCGGAGGGCATCTAAGCAAGGCTTGGTGGCTGAGGCAGGCGTGTACAAACCTTGGTCTGCTTCCCTTCCCCAGACCCTTTCCTAGGGCCTCTCCCCCAACTCAGCCTGCCCTTCTTGCCCCTGGGTCCTCTCTCCCCCTCCTCTCCGGTCCTTTGTTTTCAGCCACCTCGCAGCCCTTCCCCAGCCTCGGTGGCCATGCCCGCAAGGCCTCCCTTGCCTCGCAGGCGGGTTTCGCTCTGCCTTACCGGCTCCCGGCTCAGGCGCGCTCCGCCTGCTCCTCACATCCACACTGCTGCGGCGAGAGGAGGAAAGGAGGGCGGCGCGCGGATGGATCCGAGACAGTGGATTTGGTGTCTGCTCGCAACTCCCGGGAAACTCTGCCCTGGTGCTCCCGCCCCTCTCCAACTATTCCCCGGCGTGGCAGGGCGCACACGGCCCTTTCCTTTCCTTTCCTTTCCTTTCCTTTCCTTTCCTTTCCTTTCCTTTCCTTTCCTTTCCTTTCCTTTCCTTTCCTTTCCTTTCCTTTCCTTNCCTTTCCTTTCCTTTCCTTTCCTTTCCTTTCCTTTCCTTTCCTTTCCTTTCCTTTCCTTTCCTTTCCTTTCCTTTCCTTTCCTTTCCTGTCCGCCCTGGCTATTTAGCCACCCCTGGTTTCCTTTCATTTGGAGTTACCCAGCACTCAGTTGCCTTTCAACTACCTCTTGCTAGCTCCTGTCCCCTCCCTCTGCGGTCCCTGTAGTAGCTGTGGCGGCGGCGGGTGGCGCTGGGGACATCCCGGATCAGTCAGTACAGTCTCCTTCCACCACAGCCCGGTGAGCCTTGGGCTCCAGCAGGCTAAGAAGAGGGTTAATCATTACTTCCCCACTAACACTCAACCACCCTTGGACTCTTTCACCCAGGCTCTGAGGAGGAGGGGACAGCTGGCCCAGTGGAGACCGGCTTTACCCAGCCAGCCTTAGCAGGCCTTCAAGAGAGACAGGTCTCTTTTCCGTGGTCTCAGCACCCACTTTGAGTCCTTGTTTTGTCATCTCTTTTCCCCTTCCTCTGCCTGCTCTTAGACTCTGCCCACTGTCTCATCTCTACTCGGTCTTTGGCAAGTTGACTGCAGGTTCTGGGAGGACCAACTCTCTTTGTTTGGAACCGGACAGAACGGGATTTCCTTCTCCGGCCTCTGCCAAAGGCTTTTGCGGAGTGGCCCAAAGGGGACTCCGCCTCGGGTCCCAATTAACCCGATGGTTGGGGATGTGGGTGAGAAATTTAACTGATCTAGCGGTTACAGTAGACTGGGGGTGGGTGGGGGAGGTGCGTGCAGGAGGTAGGATTGGAGGAGTGGCAAAAGAGATGAAGAGAAACCTGGATGGGTGTGGTATAGTCTAAAGGGAAGGGGCGGGAGTCAGAAAAGAAGGGTTAGAAGGAGAAGCAGCCAGGAAACCAGGGTAGGTGTAGGGTGGAAAACACCACCACCCCACCCAGGCCCGTTCTGGCAGCCTGTAAGCTCAGATTTCCCCCTTTCCTCTTTGTTGGTGTCAGGTGCTCAGAAGGCTGGACAATTACACCTTCCTCTACTATAGAAATATTTGCTTTTCAAAGTGTCCATTGGTGGGTTCTATGGTGGACAAGTGCAATTATCCCCACTTTACAGGCGAGTAAACTGGGCTCTACGGAAGTAAAGAGACTGTGCAGGCAGAGGCAACTTCTCCTTCTTGTAGGCTGTGGTGTGAATGGTTGCTTTAGCAGCCCTTCGTGAGTGCCTGGGTAATGCCCGTGCTATTCAGGTCTGAGCCAGGGGTCAGGTTATCCGGCGGGATTATTGGGGTCTTCTTGATTCTTTCCCCCAACAAGCTTTTCCTGTTTGGTCAAAGTTCTCCACTCCTACCCCGTGAGCCTGCTGGCCACGTTTTGACTATTTTCACACACACACCCCCACCAGTTCAGTGGTCGACAGGCCGCCACCTGGCTGACCCGTGCCAGTATGAGGCCCCTTTGGTGGCCAAGTGGTTTGTATTGTCATTGCTCCTCAAAGGGACTGTGAAGGGCCTGAGAGGTTGCTAGGTCCTCTTAGGAAGGGAAGCAGGGTTAAAGGGGGGGAGGGGCCAAAAAGGAAAAAGGCTCAGCACGTGCGCGCCGCCTCATCAGGACCAACGGAGCAGGCGGGCGGGGCCAGCTGGCAGTCAGGACCCCCGGGATTCTTGTGGGGTGTCCAAATATTGGGAACAAAGGCGGGAAAAGAAGAGAGCAGGAGGGAGGGAGAAAGGGAGCGCGCGAGGAAGCAGAAATTAGGGGGGGTCTTAGATGAAAAAAAAAAGTAGCTTTAGGGAGAATGTGCTGTGGAGTGTGAAATTGCAGCCCACGGTGCTCCATATTGTACCAGAAGCTCTTCCAAAAAAAAAAAAAAAAATCCTCCAATGTGACCAGAAAGCGGGCTAGGCAGGGGGAGGGGTGCCGGAGGGGCCTGGCGGGAGCCGGCCAGGCGGGGCAGGAGACCGGCCCTTGAATCCTTCACCCACTGCCAGGGACCTGGGCGCCTAGAGTACGCCCTCCATGGGCCCACTCCTAGGCCAAGTGGCTCGCGGGTGTGCGACCTAGAGTTTGATTGTAAGAACTTTTTTCTTTTCTTTTTTGTTGGTGGAGATGGTGAGTTCCAAACGGAAACGATGCTGAGCTGCCCAGCAGCAAATCAACCTTCCCTTTCTCCCTCATTCGATCCTGCTTTCCTTTCCTTCGGACTAGGGTTTTGCTTTTGCTTTTTGTCCCCCTCATTCTAAACAACGTCCCCCCCCCGCAACTTTAATGCATTTAATTTGGTCTGCGCTGTGGGGAGCATTTCCTAGGGAGGTACGCTTAATTTCGGAATTTCTAATCCCCTTCCTCAGAGCTAAGGCCATAGCTCCCCACGCTTCTCCCCGGGAGGTAGAGGGAGAAAGACAAGCAGGGCGGGGGGGGGGAGGGGCACAGCTGGATGCTTCACTGCAGCCGGGGGAGTGGGGGTGCGGGGGCGCTTGCCAGGTCCTCGGTGACACAGCCACCTTTGACAACTGTTCGAGACCCTGTGCCTAGTCGCAGGGTCAGGACCCTGTGAGCAGAAGAGAGTCAGGCAGTCGTGTCACCCCCAGCAACTGAGGATAGAAAAGGGGCCTGGGTACCCTGGGATGGCAGACAGGGTTTCTGCGTTCACTTTACTTACGCATGGTCCGCCCAGAGACGCATTGAAATGTGGGGTCTAAGTCACAAGCGGCTTGGGACACCTTTGCATAAGTATATGCAAGGGGACCTTCTTATCAAGACCGCAGGCCTCCCGCATACCTAACGAGCCTGCTCCAGGGGGGAACCAGCTCGACCCTAGGCTTTCGGAAGGGAGGCAGTAGGAGTGGGGCCGCCAGGCGCCAAGCGATCACGGTAGAGATGGCAGCAGAGAAGGCGAAGGAACTGAGATCCACAAGGAAGATTTATTGGGCAGATCAGATGCACAGAGGCGACTAATGAAGCAAATCCCGAGATGGGTATCAGAGCAACTCCCCAAAAGTTTATTTGCCTTTAAATTTCCGCAGGGAGGCGGGCGTCTTGTTTGAAGTGTAAATGCCCCTAGGTTGGGGGGGGGTGTTGAAGGGCTGCTTTGAAAACACTAGAGAGAAAAGGTTCATTTAGAGTCAGATGAGAGAAAAGCAACCAACCCTGACAGGTCGAGCCCTGGTTGTGTTTGGGGCTGGGTTGTTTTCTTTCTTTTTTTCTTTCCTCCCTTTCCTCTTCTTTCTTCTTTTCTGTTCCTACTCTTTCCCCTTCTGTTAGGGCACATAGAAGAAGAAAAAGAACAGGAAAGCGGGAGTCAGAAGGAGAGGCCCTCGAGGAGGGACATCTGCGAGTCAGCCCTTCGTTCTGAAGTCCAAAGCGGAGCTGTGCAGAGGCTAACCAAAGGGGCTTCCAAAGCAGCAGGGTAGATTGCCTTTTGATTATCTAGACCCAGGAACTGGCGGCCGGGAAGCTAACAGGGAAACTGGGGGGGGGGGGGGGGTGTTGTCTCTGGAGCAAGGGCAGGGAAGGCTTGTCAGGGCTTTCTGGAGCTATGTAGAAATTAGACTATCACTAGCCCTCATTCCTAAGAGGATGCGTGTGACAGGCACTATGGAGTGCAACTTCCATAGTGTTTTATGAATTGAATTGTTAGTTCTCTTTACAAAATGAAAAGTTCAACCCCACTCCCCTCCTTATGGGGAAATAGCCCTGGTCTAGGTTCACAGTTGATAGTATGTGAAAACCACATTTGAGTTCCAGAAGACTCTGGATCTCTGTTGGAGTGAGGGATTCCGCTGATTTTTGTTTCCTCAACAGACTTAACAAGACTTAACTTATGTACACCCAACAAGAGTWCCTTTATGAACTCTTTTGAATGCTCCCCACCTCAAATTTTGGACTGATTACTTCTTCAGAGGAAGCTAAGGCTACTGCAGTCACTACCACCCGAGAGGCCCTGGCTTCCCAGCATGGGARCTGACCCTTTTAGGCCAAAATAACTCTATTTCTCCCCCCCCCCACTCCCCACCCCCATTCCCTGTGCGAAGTTAGTGMGTGTTGCTGGGGTTGTGAGGCTATGAGATTTGGCCAAAGCAAACCCGGGAGCGCCATCTGCAGGCCTTGAAAGGAAGGCATTGGCTTTCCAGGCAGGGCCCCTGAGCCTCCTAGCCTCCTGCCCAAGGGAGCTTCGTCCTCAGCCCAAAGGAATTGAGGGACAGGAYGGTGGTGGGCAGATGGAGAGATGGTTTGTTTTTATTTTTTATTTTTATTTTAGTTTTTTACTTTCCAGCAGTTACCCTGCGATTGAAATAATATAGTC
>BDUI01001062.1:190785-195785 GCA_002335545.1 Apodemus speciosus
CACACACACACACACACACACACACACACACACACACACACACACACACCTATCCCTGGCTGGGGCAGTGCCTTCCAAATACCTCCTTCTCCCCAGCATGCCTTGCATCTTCATAGTCTGTCGCCCAGGCTTACCCATATCGTGCCACCAGGGGGATACACAGCAAACCATCAACGTCTCCCCCCCCCCCACCTGTGTCTCTATTCTCCTTCCCAAGAACTAGCAATCCTACCTCACGCAGCCTTGTGCTTCCCCTCTTGGCCTCCAGTCTCCTGAAGGAAAAAAAAAAAAAAAGTCTTTCAAACTCTTTGGCTGTACTAACACATCTGTAAAAGAATTGTGGAAAGTTCTCTCCAATTTAAGCATATCTATTTATTTACACTTCCCATAAAGGTACAAGTATATTATGAATGAAAACGGAAGACATTTTGAGTCCTTTAGAAGACATGCTCTCTACACCAGAGTGCCTACTCAGAGCTTCCAAACACCCAGCACAGAACTCCTGCTGATCATCTGATGCTCAATGAGGGGACTCCTGAAAGCTGACAGGACACAGGGTTGGACCAAGGCTCAGTGGGTTTATCAAGATGCTGCCCTAGCCAAACACACAGGCACCTGCTTTTGCCTGATGAACGAACATCAAACTGAAAGCCAGAGACATTTTCACGAACACCCTCAGAGTCTCTTGTCTTCTTATTTACTTCTGGTCTCCCTCCCACTGACATTGACAGCGGAGGTCACACTGTTACAGCGGCTGTTTCCAGGGAGAACATTCCTTCCTAGAGTATTGGTTTCATCTGGAAATCAGCCTGAAAGCCCACAAACATGTTCTGGAGTCCCTGCCAGCTGCTTGGTCTAACCACAGCCCTTCCACCCATCCAAACACCGAGAGGATCTGTTCTCCAGCTTCAGTTTGCTTTTCCTAGAATTCTGCCTGCTAACCATGCCCCATCTCATTGGCATAGACTCCCAAGTGAAGACACCAAATAGAACAGTTTAATAGAGGGGGGGGGAAGTGTCCCAAGCTAGGCAAACCGTTGGGGGTAAAGACATGAAACTATCCCATAGTGGCTTGAGTTCAGGAGCCTGGGGAGGAGCAAGGAGAGAGAGAGAGAGAGAGAGAGAGAGAGAGAGAGAGAGAGAGAGAGAGAATGTTAGATGAACCTTAAAAGTAGTTTAGTCAGTACCCAGGACACTGGTGAGAATGTCAAAATGGCACTGCCATTTTAAGAAAGCTGGGTCACCCAGTCACATCCTGCCCATCTACACAGCATATGGGACCAAGTCCACACCGAGCCAATCTTTCTTACTTCTCCATGAAGCAGAGGCAGGCAGTATGGAGAAAACAAGGTTGTTTCCCAGGAGAGGTGAAGCCTCACGAAGGCCCAGAGAAGATTCCCTGTTTTTCATCGGATCAGTCAAGCTGTATCCATTCTATAAGGTGCTCAAGGCAAAAGCCCCAATCTTCCCAGACTCCAATCTTTTTCATCCCACATTCATTTGATCCACCAGCAAAATCAGTCTCCATTAAAAACAGGCCCAGAGCCGGGTGGTGGTGGTGCGCACCTCTCATCCCAGCCTTTGGGAGGCATAAGCAGTCAGATCTACAGAACAAGTTCCAGGACAGCCAGGGGTGAGACCCCGTCTTGGAAGAAAAGAAAAAAGGACCCAGAATATGTCCATTTCCTATTCTCTGCTCTGTATCATACTGTCCAAGTCACCAGAACTTGCAAAGAAATAAAAGGAAGGAAGGGAGGGAGGAAGGAAGGGAGGGAGGGAGAGAGGGAGGGAGGGAGGAAGGAAGGAAGGAAAGAAGGATGGAATGAAGGAAGGATGGAAGGAAGGAAGGAAGGGAGAGAGGGAGGGAGGGAGGGAGGGAGGAAGGAAAGAAAGATGGAATGAAGGAAGGATGGAAGGAAGGAAGGAAGGGAGAGAGGGAGGGAGGGAGGATGGAATGAAGGAAGGAGGGAAGGAAGGAAGGATGGAAGGAAGGAAGGAAGGAAGGAAGGAAGGAAGGAAGGAAGGAAGAAGCCCTAGTTGATCTTCCTGCTTCCATGTTCGCCTCCCAGTGTCAGTCAGGACCCTCCCAACTCCACTCAGGCCATGACTTTGCTCTCTCACCTGGTTCTCTGTTCTCCCCCCACCCCAGCACCCCCCGCCCTCCCACCCCCATCCCCCACTCCACCCACGCCCACCCACTGCTCAGACTGAATCCTGCCTGTTCTATTCTCTGGCTGTTCACTGAGGCTCTACCTTCATGGCCACCAAGGGTCCCTCCTATTACAGCCCTGTAGACTCACTGTTTTCTCTGCTGGCCTGCGGGCTGTGTGTCAGTCAGACCAAACATGTGCCTCCTGTCTGCCGAAGACACACTTGATTGCCTGGAAAATTCTTCCCCTGGATAAGCCCATGATTGGTTCTCTCATTTCCTAATGTTTTCTACCCCAGTGTTACCCATCAGAGAGGCTTCCTAACCACCTTAAATAAATAAAGCAGCACACAGAGACCGGGGATGTGGCTCGGTAGTTGAGCACTTGCCTAATACACATAAGACCAAAGGTTTAATCTGCTGAGCTGACATAAATAAATAAACAAATTATACAGCGCCGCAYGCTCTCTATTCGCTTCCATGCCTCCTCAGATTGTTTCAACGGGACCTGGGAGGTTAGACTTTTGTTTCTTTGCTTTTGAGACGAAGTCTCACCGTGTAACCTCAAGTGGTCCTAAACTCTCCATATAAATCTGGTTAGTCTGGAATTCGCGGAGTTCTGCCCGCCTCTACCTCCTGCGTGCTGAGATTAAAGGTGTGACCGCCACTCCTGGCAGGCTGTGGATACACAATGGCTGCTCAACAAACACGACAGAAAAACAAGAACGAGGTGATGTGGGAAAATAATGTCTAAGCAAGAGGCTTGAGGTAGGGGCAGGCGAGAGAAGGAAGAGAATGACCAAAGAGGGAGTTGCTGAGTTGCTAGAAGAAGAGGTTCCAGAAGACAGCTGCTGCTTCTTCCACAGCCCAGTGGCTTGAGACTGATGAGTACCCAACTTCTCAAGTAACTGTTCTACCCAACTCAAAGCACCAGTCACAGTTCCCGAGGGAGCCACCGGGGTGCACCACTCCTTCCACAGAAGAGTAGCCACACAGAGACCTGTGTGGCTCTTATGGCACTGTCATAGTGCCACATCAGCTCCTGGGCACAAAAGGGACCCTGAGATTCCCATCTGATAATGAAGACGTCACGTCTCTGGCTACAGGGCATATGCTTCAAGTTAGAAACAGGTGAGGGAAGGAAGAGAATGACCAAAGAGGGAGTAGCTGAGTTGCTAAAAGAAGGTTCCAGAAGACAGCACCTTTAATCACGGCACTTAGGAAGCAGAGGCAAGCAGATCTCTGTAAGTTCAAGGCCAGCCTGGTCTACATAGTGAGTTCCAGGACATGCAGATCCTGTCTCGAAGAAGACAAGAAGAGGAAGGAGGAGGAAGAGGGGGAAGAGGAGGAAAGGGGGAAAGAGGAGGAAGAGGGGGAAGAAGAGGAAGAAGAGGAAGAGGAAGAGAAGGAAGAAAAGGGAGAAGAGGCGGAAGAGGAGGAAGAAAGAAAGGAATGAAGGAAGGAAGGAAGGAAGAAAGGAAGGAAGGAAGGAAGGGGGAAGGAAGGAAAAAGTTTTTTCTCAGCAGGGCTGTCACTGGGTCTTGGAGGAATGAGGGTCTCCACCTGGACTGTGGGCTGGAATGATAAGGGTGCAGAAGCCATTAGAAGCCCCTCCGATGTGTTACTGTGCAGGGACTGCCTGTCTGTAGGTGAGGCCCACTCAAGCAGGCAGAGACTAGCAGAGCTCAGGGGTAGCCCCAGAGAGCCCTGGCAATGCAATTCAAACATCTGGATCCTGCCGGGTCTTAAATAAGGCCTGTCTTGGGGGTGTCCAGAGCCAGAAGCCAATACAGCTCCCTTTGGGGGCCTTAAACAAATGTATTTGGGTCTGTCATTTGCAACCATGAAGCTCTGACCATGAAATTCTGAGAACATGAAACCGTCTTAAGACTTTTACAAGCTTCTTTTTCCCTACAGGCAAAAAAAGAATAGCTTTATGTGTCTGCTCTTTGGAAGGGTGATCTGCCAATGGCATGGACTAGGCCATAGGAGAGACTGCGAATGAAGGAAGAGGATGTGAAATTGGTAATTCAGTAAAGCCAGAAGGGGTGGGGACAACCTGAAAATCAGATGGTCTCTGAAGGAAACCAGGATGGAGATATGACAAGGATATATGTACTTTTGTTTTTTTTTTTATTTATTTATTTATTTTTATGCTTAATATGTGGGTGCCTATACATACACTATGTGACAGCAGAGGCATTGGATTTCCTGGAGCTGGAGGTACAGGCAGTTGCTACCTGGTGTGCATGTTGGGAATCAGCATCCTCCACAAGAAAAGCAGGTGCTCCTAGCCACTGAGCTATCTCTCCAGTCTCTGACAAGCTTACATTTTATTAATAATAATAAAAAACCCCAGAAGACACATTATATGAAAGAGAAGGCAAGAAATTTTCATGTATGCATATATGTATATACTTCACATATATATGTATATTTCATATATGTATATATTTCACATATATGTGTAAATATTTCACATATATATGTACATATTTCATATATGTGTATATATTTCACATATATGTATATATTTCATATATGTGTACATTTTCACATATATGCATATATGTATATATTTCACATATATACATAAAAGTACATGTTTCACATATATGCATATATGTATATATTTCACATATACAAAAAGCAAAATAACTCTAACGTAAGCAGTTGTCTCTGAAAGAGAGCAGTGTGGATGAGGCCAAAGCAAGAGTTAAACTTGAGTGTACTTTTCAAAGTCTAGTTTTGAGTCTATTAAAATAAATAAACGTACAGACGCAACCAGGTCCTTGGCACACAGAAGCATGACTGCCTCAGGAAGAAGTCAAATGGAGCTCTTTCGATTCCG
>BDUI01001062.1:200785-214017 GCA_002335545.1 Apodemus speciosus
ACCAATTAGATATGAAGATGAAGAAATGAGGCAGGGCAAAAATGATTCCCTCCAAGCTGTGTTCCGTGAACCTGGATCCTGGTAGACCCATCCACAGAGATAAAAAGAGGGTCTGATTTGGGACTGGAAAAAAGGAGCATGACTTTGTATACTGAGAATCCCATGCCTGAGTTGGGTTTGCCTGGGTATGATGTCCCACAGAGTTACAGGAAAATGGCTCAGGGAGTTGGGATACTCCAATCTTCTACCCACTACATTTGTATTTCTGTATGGTTGGTTCTTATAATTCTTCAACTGAATAGTAGTAAAATACCAAAGCACAATGATCCCATAATATGGCAAAGATGTTTCACCATAAAAGGGAAAGGGAAAATGTAGGGCGGTAATGATACATTCTAGAAACAAGATAACCATGTGACAATTTAATAATATTAACCAGGAAATAATGGGCCAATGCACTACAAGCTAACAACTGACAGTGTAATTGTGTAGCTCAGTGATGATGTACTGACACAATGTCACTATGGAAGATACAGTACTAACGTCATGTGACATGACAGTAGTCTCAACAACAGTGGAAGGAAGGGGTTGGATATGTTAGACCAAGGCCCCAGAATCCTAGAAGAAAACATTCGTAACTTTGGAAAGATGCTTCCTCGGGGTGCAACAGAGGCCTAAAAGTGGTTGCTGGAAGGATTCTCCATCCTGGGACAGAAAGAGCTGAGCCAAGAAGAGAAGGAGAGGAAGTAAGAAATGATGGTAGCTTTGAAAGGCAGGCCACAGCACTGTGGGCTGGGTGGCTGGGATGGAGGCGGGGCTTAAGTCAGAAGGACCATCTCTGCCTCTAAACATCCTTGATGGCTCACTCCGCCACTGGGAGATAAAAGAAAGGGGAAAAAAGGATTCAGTTCTTGTAAGATCCTTGTAATAATCAAATTGACAAGAATATGAAAGGAAATCCAGCTATTACCATGACACAATTGAAAACTTATATTTACCAAACCTACCATGTACTGACAACTCTGCTAAGTGCCCTTCCTGATTCCACAATGATAAATACCCTGTAAGGAGAGTTTTATTATTTCCACTTTATGGATGAGGATAAAGACACCCAGAGAGATGAACCTATTTTCTTAAGTCACCTAGCAAGAAAGGAATAGCACCCTTTTGACATTATTTGCTCTAGGAARTGTGTGATTGGCCAACATAAGTAAAATCAGGGGGCAGGTTGAGCCATGATATAAATATACAACATATTCTTATACATAAATGTTACTAAACAGCAAATATTAAAGTAAATAAGTTATATATAGTAGAAACCATTTATCTAAATAGGAGAAATATGAATATACTTATTTGCTTACAACTTATGAACTGAAGAGCTAAACAAAAAATTTTCAATCATTATTAGAGAAGAGAAGATACAAGGAGGGGAGAGGACAGAATAGAAGAAAGAGATCACCGAGTGCAGCTTATTTTATAGATCTGAATTTAAAAGGATGGAAATACTTTACATGATGGCACAATAAAAATCAAGCAAATAAATAAATAAATAAACTCCAAAGCAAAATGAAATAAATGAACCTAACTATCTATTGAGTTGGTGTCATCATCACGTAGAGAGAAACTATTTCAAGTAATTTAAAATCCAATAATTGACTCCACATACATCCCTRGTGGGGTATGCACAGATAAAGCAAATACGTAATGATATTGATGTTCTTAGAGGCTTTGGGTGTGGGAGTCAGAAACCAACAAAAAGAGATGGTAAGTGAGAATTAATAAAATATCCACAGACTTAGATTTGATTGGGGGGCAATCAGTAGTAACTCTTGATGCATTTCAGTCTTAGAAGTATCTCTCAGCATTGACTCCACCGTGAAGAACAAGGAGTCAAACAACCCAGCAGCAATAAACACCTCTAGTTCCAAGATTGTAGTCTTTGAATGCCACTTTGACTTGAAGAAGCCAGAGCTATTTAGGGGAAATGGAGGATTCCAGGTCTAAAACAAAATATGGAGAAGATGGTTTTGGAAGTCTTGTCTTATCAGAAAGAAAAAAAGCTTTCAGGAAACACTAGGGTCATGTCAAAAAGGACTTATTTGCCAATTAAGGGCTCCCGTTGGCCAAAGATGAGGCAGGAGAGCATCACCAAGAACATTAACTGCAGTATTTAAATCTGAACTCATAAGTATACTTAAAAGAAAGATCCTGTTGATCTTCCTTGAAGGATGCCAGAGAAGCAACTCCTGGTTTGGAAGGCTGGTGAGGAAAGAAGGGACCAAGAATCTTGACTGCCCTTCTGACAGGAATGGCATCTCCAGTAAACAGCAGAAGAAAAGTCACTCTTTACAAAGGTGTTTCAACAGGTGAAGATTACACAGACAGAATTAGAAAGAACATCATCACTTCATACTTCCTAGTGAAATGATGGTGCTATCGGCTACCACTCACAGCTGGGAATTCTGGTAAAAGAGAAACTATAGAACATCAAGTTTCTTCTCCTGGAAACACAAGAAACAGTCTTCTGAAAAATCAAGTNTGTGTGATTGGCCAACATAAGTAAAATCAGGGGGCAGGTTGAGCCATGATATAAATATACAACATATTCTTATACATAAATGTTACTAAACAGCAAATATTAAAGTAAATAAGTTATATATAGTAGAAACCATTTATCTAAATAGGAGAAATATGAATATACTTATTTGCTTACAACTTATGAACTGAAGAGCTAAACAAAAAATTTTCAATCATTATTAGAGAAGAGAAGATACAAGGAGGGGAGAGGACAGAATAGAAGAAAGAGATCACCGAGTGCAGCTTATTTTATAGATCTGAATTTAAAAGGATGGAAATACTTTACATGATGGCACAATAAAAATCAAGCAAATAAATAAATAAATAAACTCCAAAGCAAAATGAAATAAATGAACCTAACTATCTATTGAGTTGGTGTCATCATCACGTAGAGAGAAACTATTTCAAGTAATTTAAAATCCAATAATTGACTCCACATACATCCCTRGTGGGGTATGCACAGATAAAGCAAATACGTAATGATATTGATGTTCTTAGAGGCTTTGGGTGTGGGAGTCAGAAACCAACAAAAAGAGATGGTAAGTGAGAATTAATAAAATATCCACAGACTTAGATTTGATTGGGGGGCAATCAGTAGTAACTCTTGATGCATTTCAGTCTTAGAAGTATCTCTCAGCATTGACTCCACCGTGAAGAACAAGGAGTCAAACAACCCAGCAGCAATAAACACCTCTAGTTCCAAGATTGTAGTCTTTGAATGCCACTTTGACTTGAAGAAGCCAGAGCTATTTAGGGGAAATGGAGGATTCCAGGTCTAAAACAAAATATGGAGAAGATGGTTTTGGAAGTCTTGTCTTATCAGAAAGAAAAAAAGCTTTCAGGAAACACTAGGGTCATGTCAAAAAGGACTTATTTGCCAATTAAGGGCTCCCGTTGGCCAAAGATGAGGCAGGAGAGCATCACCAAGAACATTAACTGCAGTATTTAAATCTGAACTCATAAGTATACTTAAAAGAAAGATCCTGTTGATCTTCCTTGAAGGATGCCAGAGAAGCAACTCCTGGTTTGGAAGGCTGGTGAGGAAAGAAGGGACCAAGAATCTTGACTGCCCTTCTGACAGGAATGGCATCTCCAGTAAACAGCAGAAGAAAAGTCACTCTTTACAAAGGTGTTTCAACAGGTGAAGATTACACAGACAGAATTAGAAAGAACATCATCACTTCATACTTCCTAGTGAAATGATGGTGCTATCGGCTACCACTCACAGCTGGGAATTCTGGTAAAAGAGAAACTATAGAACATCAAGTTTCTTCTCCTGGAAACACAAGAAACAGTCTTCTGAAAAATCAAGTCTTCTTTAATCTACTCAAGCCTCCAAGTGCAGCCATCAAATTACAGAAAATCCTATAAAAAAAAAAAGGAACCACAAGGATACAATTAAAAAAATCTCTAGATGATGACAGCACACATAACCTGGCCTATCCTATTAATAGAAACAAGGCAAATGGATAAATTAAAACATAGTTATGAGAACCAGAAATAAATCACATTATTTTTGCATCCTGTAAGTAGTTGGGGGGTGTTGTTATGAAGTAATAAATATATAAGCACTGCTTTAGTTGGACACTATGAAGCATAAGGTGTGCTAGTGATGTTAATTAAAATGTTTTCATTTTAGAGATAAAGYTGAAATATTTACAGATAAAATGATACAGCATCTGGAATGTTATAATGAGGGACTAGTTCTGATTGAATGAATATATGGAATGAAACTGGTCACAGTAGCCAGGTGTGTCTGTTCATGCCCACAATCCAAGACCTGAAGAGGTGGAGATAGGAAGGTCAGGAGTTCAAACTCATACTTGGCTACACAGTGAATTCAGGGCTAGCCTGGGGTTCATAAGATCTGCCTCAACGCCAAAAGAAAACAATAATCTAACAGGTTCTAAGTTGATAATTGTTGGCTCTGGGATCACTGTACCATTTACTAACTTTTATATCTGCTTGAAATTTTCAAAAACAACTGTTTAAACTAAGGCTATACTAAAATAAGCTGTTAAAATTAGGGGTAGCCAGGCTGGAGCTCAGCAATGGAGCTCTTATTTAGGATACCTAATGTCCTAGGTAAAAAAGAAAGGAAGGAAGGAAGGAAGGAAGGAAGGAAGGAAGGAAGGAAGGAAGGAAGAGAGGAAGGGAGGGGAGGTGGGAGGGAGGGAGGGAGGGAGGGAAGGAAGGGAGGGAAGGGAGGAAGCAAGGAAGGAAGGAAAGAGAAATTGAGAGTAGACAACTTTCCAACATTGACTTTCAGAAAGTTGGCAGCTACTCAGAGCTAGAGATACTGAAGAGGTAGAGCAAGAGAAAAGATCCCCAGATACTGGCTACGACCGCTCCTACACATTTGGGTCTTCATCTGATCACTCCAATTATATACAGTAACCAGTAAGTCTCATAGACAAACAACAATCTCAAAGCAATTTTTGTGTGCCTTACTTCTGTATATTGATAGTCAGAAAAGGATACTRTGATGGTTTGTATATGCTTGGGCCAGGGAGTGGCACTATTAGGAGGTGTGGCCTTGTTGGAGTAGGTGTGTCACTGTGGGTGTGGGCTTTAATACTCTTGTCCTAACTGCCTGGAAGAGTCAGCCTTCCACTAGCAGCCTTCAGATGAAGCTGTAGAACTCTTAGCTCTGCCTGCTCCATGCCTGCCTGGATACTGCCATGCTCCTTGATGACAATGGACTAAACTTCTGAACCTGCAAATCAGCCTCAATTAAATGTTGTCATTATATGCCTTGGTCATGGTGTCTGTTCACAGCAATAAAACCCTAACTAAAACAGATACCAATGATTTAAAAGAAATTTCTAGCATAAATGATAAAGTCCAAAATTAAATACTACAAAAAGAAAAAAGTTTGAAAGAATAAAGACAATCCAGGAAAGAGAAGAAGTCTTTAAAAAATATTATATACATACATATATCATCAGGTAAAAGAAACAACCATGAAACAAATACAGGGCATAGTTTTGATTTTTGGTAGATTTAATATTTATTCAGAGAGGGTCTGGAGAGATTGCTCAGTGGTTAAGAGCACTAGCTGCTCTTCCAATGGACTTGGGCTCAATTCTCAGTAAGCACATGGTGGCTCACACCCATCTATAATTCCAGTCCTGGAGGAATCCTATGATCTCTTTCGACCTCCAAGGGAACCAGACATGCTCATGGTATGCAGACACAAATGGGGACAAAACACCCATGTACATTAAATAAATAAATAAATAATACTTTAAGAATATAGTCAGAAACTAATGGTAACATTTAAATTCAATTAAATCAAGATAAGTACATTGTATATGTGATCTATGTCAAAATTTAAAAATAGAAAATTTTCAAAATAGAATTCAAGAAATCATTTTTAAAAAGGAGAACAAGGGGTTGCCTTCTAGTCACTTGCCTTGAGGGACTAATTGAAGGTTGACCCTGATGCTCCAGAAAATAAACCTCTTACTTTTGCATTAATAAATAAATAAATAAATAAATAAATAAATAAATAAATAAATGGAAAACAAGGGCTGGAGAGATGGCTTGGCAGTTAAGAGTACTGACCACTCTTCTAAAGGTCCTGAGTTCAAATCCCAGCAACCACATGATGATCCACAACCATCCTTAATGAGATCTGATGCCCTCTTCTGGTGTGTCTGAAGACAGCTACAAGTGTACTTACATATAATAATAAATAAATCTTTAAAAAAATAAATAAAAAGGAGAACAAGTAGCCACAGAGATGAAAAGTGGGAAAAAGAAAAGAATTTAACTGTGGATGAGGAGACAATCAGTTGGTAAAGCCTTTGCCTCATAACACTAGAACATGGATTTGATCTCAGTTGAACCCATGTAAAAAGAGCATAAGTATTGTGGGGCACACTTATAATCCCATCACTGGGAAAACAGGGGCTTACAAGTTATGCAGCCTAACCTACTTATAAGTTCCAGACCAGTAAGTCCCTGTCTAAAACAGCAACAACAACAAAGAAGAAGGACTTTGCCTAAGGAACAATGCATGAAGTTGTCCTCTGTCTCCACACATCCACACATAAATGCTATCCTTATTAACATATGAACACACTCGAATTAAACTAGAGTATAAATATAGAAAGTCTTGAACATTTAACGAGAAGAGTATCATAAAAAGAACAAAAAGAAATAGAGGTGAGAAAATAAAATAATAATTCCAGAGGGTCTTACAAGTGAGTGTATTTTTAAATTGAAATGGCCAGGCCTGGAGAGATGGCTCAACAGTTAAGAGCACTGGCTGCTTTTCCAAAGGTCAGATTTCAATTCCCAGCAACCAGATGGTGGCTTACAACCATCTGTAATTGGATTCGATCCACTCATCTGGTGTATCAAGGACAACATGCTAATATACATAAAATAAATAAATAAATCTTTAAAAAAGAAAAAAAGAAAGGGCCAAAGAAAACAAGTACAACAAATTTACAAATTCTCACACTAGAAGTACATTAGAATGAAATTACAGAACACCAAAGAAGATATAGAAGCTTCCAGAATAAGAGGAATAATAAGCTGGGTGTGGTRGCACATCCCTTAAATCCCAGAACTCTGGAGGCAGTGGCAGATGGGTCTTTGAGTTTGAGGCCAGCCTTGTCTACAGAACCAGGGCTATACAGAGAAACCTTGTCTCAGAAATGGGGGCTGAGGGCACTTCCATATGACAGTTTGAAATAAGAATGGCTTAAGGCTTCTCAGAAACTATAATAATTAAATAATGCCTTCAAAGTTCTGAGGATGTCTCCCTGGCCTTTGGTAAATATCAAGTGAAAGCTTCTTGGGAAACATTTCAAATAAAATTTTATACCCAGCCAAAATATCAATCAACAGTGAAACTAACATAATGTCACTAACATATACCCAAAATCTCCCCGAAAGTTAGCTCTCATGAATGTTATCTTGAAAAATTACTAGAGACAGTCCATCATTGACAATGAATGGGTTTTCYGGCATAATAGTGCATACCTGTAATTTCAGAACCCAGGAGGCTGCAGCAGGCAGATAGAAAGTTCACCTTGACTTAGACTACATAGAGAAACTTTGTTGCAAAAGAAAAAAATTATGTCTGCATTAACTAAGAAAGAAGACTACTTGAAACCCAGTAAACAAATGATCTAACATAGGAGAGAGATGAGCAAAGTTGTAGAAACTATGGAAAAGGAAAATTTCACAATAAAACTGTGCAACATTATTGCATCAAATAGGAACAAGAACAAGCTACCAGATACATTTATTACACCCTAAAGTGTCTGGTCCATAAGAGAGATCCCAAATCCCTTTTTCAGTCTTCTTGCTGTGCCAAGGTCCTGATGCAGGATTGCATCAAATTGTAGGGAAAGGGATTTCTTATTTTTTCCTTAATTTTTAAAATTTGTCATCTTAGGAAGCACCTCTTTAAAATTCATCTATTCCTGGGAAGTACTTTTTTTTAACTCACTCAAAATGGCCATTTGTGCAAGTGGCAGCCCTTCATGGAAGTATTTAGGTCCCAAAAAATACGCCCTACGAGGATTGACAGTTCACNGCACATCCCTTAAATCCCAGAACTCTGGAGGCAGTGGCAGATGGGTCTTTGAGTTTGAGGCCAGCCTTGTCTACAGAACCAGGGCTATACAGAGAAACCTTGTCTCAGAAATGGGGGCTGAGGGCACTTCCATATGACAGTTTGAAATAAGAATGGCTTAAGGCTTCTCAGAAACTATAATAATTAAATAATGCCTTCAAAGTTCTGAGGATGTCTCCCTGGCCTTTGGTAAATATCAAGTGAAAGCTTCTTGGGAAACATTTCAAATAAAATTTTATACCCAGCCAAAATATCAATCAACAGTGAAACTAACATAATGTCACTAACATATACCCAAAATCTCCCCGAAAGTTAGCTCTCATGAATGTTATCTTGAAAAATTACTAGAGACAGTCCATCATTGACAATGAATGGGTTTTCYGGCATAATAGTGCATACCTGTAATTTCAGAACCCAGGAGGCTGCAGCAGGCAGATAGAAAGTTCACCTTGACTTAGACTACATAGAGAAACTTTGTTGCAAAAGAAAAAAATTATGTCTGCATTAACTAAGAAAGAAGACTACTTGAAACCCAGTAAACAAATGATCTAACATAGGAGAGAGATGAGCAAAGTTGTAGAAACTATGGAAAAGGAAAATTTCACAATAAAACTGTGCAACATTATTGCATCAAATAGGAACAAGAACAAGCTACCAGATACATTTATTACACCCTAAAGTGTCTGGTCCATAAGAGAGATCCCAAATCCCTTTTTCAGTCTTCTTGCTGTGCCAAGGTCCTGATGCAGGATTGCATCAAATTGTAGGGAAAGGGATTTCTTATTTTTTCCTTAATTTTTAAAATTTGTCATCTTAGGAAGCACCTCTTTAAAATTCATCTATTCCTGGGAAGTACTTTTTTTTAACTCACTCAAAATGGCCATTTGTGCAAGTGGCAGCCCTTCATGGAAGTATTTAGGTCCCAAAAAATACGCCCTACGAGGATTGACAGTTCACGGCCAGCTTGGAGTATGTAGCAAGTTCTACACCAGCCTGGGCAATACAGCAAAACAAAGCAAGCCCAGGAAGCATCTCACCTTAAATAAAAGTATAGTATCAGAGATACATACAGATAGAATACAATTTGTGTTCAACAAAAGCAAAAGAAATTTCATTTCTGTTAGAGATGAATTAGAAATGAGTAGCTAGAAAATTTAATAGCAGCAAAAACATAAAGCAATTATCAGCTCTCGGGGAAACAAGCATGAGAAACGAAATGTGACAAGACAGACATGGTGGCACACATCTGTAATCCTAGCATTTGGAAGGCTGAAGTAGGAGGATTGCAAGTTAGAGGAGGGTCTGTGTTATAGAGTAAGACCGAAAGGAAAAAGGAAAAATAGGAAGGAATGAAAAAACTAAAGGAGGGAAAGAAGGAATTAAATATGATAAAATAACATTGAACAACTGTTGAAATAGCTTTAATTTATATAAAGATGAAACACTGAGGTACTAGAAGGCTATAAATATAAAATGAATGTAGATGGTAACATAAGAAACTCTCATCCTGACCTTCCATAATTGGTGAACATATTATATCTAAAAATAAAACATTAAAATGTTCATAGAAGCAAAGTCTATGAAAATAAGGAACAACATATCAAAAGATTTATCTAGACAATCTAGGAACGGTTGCTAATAAGGAGCTAATAGAAGATATTATATCCTGTAYACCCTTCCTGTTCCATGTTGAAATCTTAGCAGGTTCCATCTTTTGTGGGTCATCTGCAGATAACCACATGGGCTGAAGTTCAGGAGGTAAGTGTCACCTCCAAAAGATACAGTTTCAACTCCAATCCTCTAACTCTTAACATCCTTTCCACCCTTGCTTCTGCCTTTTCCCTGAAGGCCTTTGGCAGTCAACCCTTTAAATAACAAATAATAACACACCACAAATAGGTGTTCTTTGTCGCATGTGACAATTCTTGAGACTGTTTTTTTAAACAGTTTGTTTATATATTGTTTGTTTATTTTTTTATTTTATGAGTGTTTTGCTTTCGTGTAGGTACAAGAGTGGTGTGTGGTTCCTTTTGAGGCTGGAACCTTTGAAACTGGAGTTACAGACAGTTGGGAGTCACCAGGTGAATGCTGGGAACCACCCTCAGGTCCTCAGCTAGAGTAATAAATGCTCTTAACTACTGAGCCATCTCTTGACCCCTTCGTGGTTTGTCATTTATTTGGTTTTCTTGTTGGAAGTGTTTTTTTTTTTCCTCCAGTGTGATCTCAAAGTTGAATGACTGTACATTGTAATTATTAATAACACGGGTTTCCCTCTCAAAAGTGTCCTGATTTAAGGTTATAGATTTTATAATCACCCTAATCATCAGAGGATGTTTAGGTTTTCCTCACTGCTTGGAGTTTGCCCTCCCTGGAGCTTGCTCTTTCTAAGGGGTTTCAGGAGCTAGAAAGACAGTCCAACAGACAAGAGTGTACATGCTGTTCTTCCAGAGGACCTGGTCTTGATTCCCAACACTCACATCGCTGCCCATCACTGTTACTGCAGTGCCAGGTTATCTGATACCTTAGTCTGGCCTCCCAGAGCATCAGGGACACACATAATGCACAGACATATGTGCAGACCAAACCCTTACACACATTAAATAAAAATAAATATTTTTGTTGTTGTTTTCTGAAACAGGGTTTTTTCTGTGTAGCCCTGGCTGTCCTGGAACTCACTCTGTAGACCAGGTAGACCTCTAACTCAGAGATCCTCCTGCTTCTGCCTCCCTAGTGCTGGAATTAAGGCATGCGCCACCANACAGTGAACTGGACACCTACACCTTCATCTGAGTCACTGAGAGAGAAACCTCACGTGGCTGGGGCTGAATCCCAGGCGCTCAAAGCTCCTACCAGCAAGACACAAGACACGTTGTTATTACTCTTTGGATTAGTTAAAGTCTTTCAGGCAAGGTTATCCTGGAGCCCACACTCTTCACATCTACCAGGACAACATGACAACAGACATATTTCTGCCCTGTTAAAAGAAAAACAGGCGCCAAAGAGGAAACCTCAAATTCTTTACCCACCATCAATACTTATTCATCTGTTATCCTCATTGATGATAGGATATGATAATAATTCCTTTAGTGTTTATTAGTGGAGGAACCATTCTGGCTTCGGCCAAACATCACTCTCCTTATCTGAGGATGATTTTGAACTTCTGATCATTTTGCCTGAACCTCCAGCACCCAGTTTAAGCAGTAGACATGGGACTCCTTGCATGCTTGGCAAGCACTGTACCAACTGAGCTGGATCTCTAGCCCCACATGGTTCCTGACATCCTACCAAATCTATTGGCAAAGTAGCTTGGGATTCTTCTTACACCACTGTGTTTAGAATATCAAACTGAGTGAGATGAGAGGATGTACTTACTGTGCCTGCTTTCCCATAAACAACAATCATTTCTAAAATTCTTCCATGGAATGGACATCTTGACAATCTTTTATTTCCAGATCYTATGTTCAYGTGTTACAGTTTGCATCTCYRAAGGCTGGTTGAAGTTTTGGGCCCCAGACARTGGTGGTGGGGATTTGAGGACTAGGATCCAGCTGGAGGAAGCAGGTCACAGGAAGCAATCCCTTGGAGGGTATRTTGARGCTCTGCTCCTTCCTCTGCTCTCCTTCTGCTTCCTGGCTGCCATGATGGGAAGCATGCTCTTGCTTCGCTTCCTCCATGCTCTTCACCATGATGTTTTGCCTCACCATGGCCCAGAATCAGTGGAACCAAGTGACCATGAACTATGAGCCAAAACTTACCTCCTTTTACATCAATTTCTTTAGGTATTGCATCAAAGCAATGAAAAGCCAGCACTATCCTGCTGGCTGTGGTGGCTTTTCCATAGGATCCTTCCCATGAGTGTGATGACTACTCTTTAAGATTCTTCCCATCCCCCATGGGTCCCCAAAGGTCCCAGTCATCAGACTCTCAGTGTCATAGTTCACTGAACATTTTTATTTTTGAGACAGGCTTTCTCTATGTAACAGCCMTGGCTGTCCTAGAACTCCCTTTGTAGACTAGGCTGGCCTCGATCTCACAGAGATCCTACCGTCTCTACCTCCTGAGTGCCAGGATTAAAGGTATGTGCCCCACCACACCATAAACAATCAAATGTTTATGATTTGAAACATAGAGAAAAGTTAAAGGRCCCTTAATTGTTTGGGATTAAAGATGTGTACTAAGGRTTTGATATTCTAAKTACAACAGTATTCAGGAAGAATCACCAGCTACATTTCTAATCATTCATTCACCTGAACACTCTGGAAACGTAGAGAAAAGTTAAAGAGCTCTCTCTCGGTTAATCCTATATAATAACCTTCTGTAAAAGTAACTTTTACTCACCAGATCTAATTGTTATCCCAGAGGCTTACTGCTAAATAAGCTCATGCTTTCYAGTTCTTTCTGAACCCTGATTGTCTGGTTTCAAATCAGCTGTTCTAGCTCAAAACTCCTCTCCAAGCTGACTGATTCAAACTGCCTTCTCTTGACTTCTCACTGAATTGCTCTGCTTGGCTTTATACTAACTTCACCAATATGTTCTAATCTTCTGGCTCTTCCTTATACTCTGGTCGGTTCATTCCATCTTCACCTGTGTCTAGCTTGTTCCCTCTGCAACCTGTCTCTATAAAACTGTTGCAGTAAACCTGTCTCTCTCTCTCTGCTCTGCATGAACTGAATATGCTCTCTCACTGCACTAAATGGAACTGACTCAACAGAACTCAACACCACTGTACTGACCTGCACTTGACTGAACTGCACTGCACTGCATTGCCTAAACTCAACTGAACTACACTGCATTGCCTAAACTCAACTGATCTCCACTGCATTGCCTAAACTCAACTGATATCCACTGTATTACCTGAACTCAACTGAACTGCCTGCCTTCCATTCCTGACTCACTCTGCACTGCTCTTAAGTAACCTCTCTTTCCTGTCCTCATGAAAGTTGGTGTATCCTATTTCTGATTTATTCTTTCAAATCTTTCTCTGTTTAGTTAGTTTATCTGGCCCTCAATTAGACATCATTTTCAAACATGGCTGCTTTCTTCTACAAACTAACTTTA
>BDUI01001063.1:101084-112448 GCA_002335545.1 Apodemus speciosus
TCTCTCTCTCTCTCTCTCTGTCTCTCTCTCTCTGTGTATTTTTGAGTCAGACTCTCATAGGCTTAGGCTAGCCTTGAACTCACTATGAAATGGATGATTACTTTTTAAACTTTTACTTGTATTTTATGTATATGGATAGTTTGCCTGCAAACATGTCTGTACATCACACACACCCCAGTGCTTGCAGAGACCAGGAGAAGGCATCGGATTCCCTGGAACGAGAATTATAGACAGTTGTTAGCTTCCATGAAGGCACTGGGAATCAAACATGGCTTCTCTGGAAAGAGCAAACTGCCCTCCTAACTGCCGAGCCGTCTCTCCAGCCCCTCTGAGCAGGGCTTTGACTTCTGACCCTTGTGCTTGTCTCTTAAGWGCCAGGACTACAGGCTTGTATCATCATGGCCGGCTTTTCACACTGGCGTAGGGATCCAAACTCAGGTCTTCCTGCTTATGCAACAATTGATCCTACATGTTATCTCCCCGGTTTGTTTATTTATTAGTGTGTGTGTGTGTGTGTGTGTGTGTGTGTGTGTGTGGTGTCTGTGACTGCTTGACATTATAAACATGTGAAGGTCAGAGGACAGTTTGTGGGAGTCTTTTCTTTTCTTTTGTCATATGGGTTCTGGGACTTGGACTTAGGACATCAGGCTTGGCAAGTGCCTATAATCACTGAGCCATCTTGCTGATGCCCCCATCCCATTTTAATGTGCATTTTAAAAAGATTTATTTATTTTATGTATATGAGTGCATTGTAGCTGTACAGATGGTTGTGAGCCTGCATGTGGTTGCTGGGGATTGAACTCAGGACCTCTGCTCACTCCGGTTAACCTTGCTCACTCAGTTCCTGCTCGCTCCGGCCCAGAGATTTATTTACTATTATGTGTAAGTACACTGTAGCTGTCTTCAGACACACCAGGAGAGGGCATCAGATCTCATTACAGATGGTTGTGAGTCACCATGTGGTTGCTGGGATTTGAACTCAGGACCTTCAGGAGAGCATCACATGCTCTTACCCGCTGAGCCATCTCACCAGCCCCTTTAATAGGCATTTTTAAGCCGTGGAATAAGCCCAGAAAGGTAAAAATACCTTGGATCACAGGCAGCGTTGGCTCAGTGGTGACAAGGCTCTCTGGATTCCGTGGGAAAGGGCACAGCATGTTCTCACTGCCTGCCAGGGATTGGGTTCCAGGGCGCCCGTCCACACCAAAACTCAAAATATGAGGATGCTCAAACCCGTAGATAAAGCGGCTTACTGTTTTTCTAAAGCCTGCGTGGCCCTCTCTTGTACTTTCTATCTTTTCTAGATAATTTATAACACCTAATACAATGCAGCTGCTATAAATAGTTGTCATGCTCTATTGGTTGGAATAACAACAAGAAGAGAGTCTGTACACGTTCAGTACAGAGGCAGTTTACTTCCTAATATTTCCAACTTGAGACTGGTTGAATCCAGGGTGACAAAAAGCTGATTGTACTTGCTGTGTCTGCCGAAGGCGTGAGGACATGAAGTGCCGCCGGCTTCATCTTTGGTCCAGGGAGATGATCCGCAGAGGTGTTTGAGGCTCAAACCCAGATCTACCACTTGGTCTGTTTTACATTTCTGAAACAGTTCCTAATCTGCAGAACAGAGTTCATTGGTGGAGGGGGGAGTTTGATGAGGGAGGAGAAGAGCTAATAATGGAAGGCAACACAGCTAGAGTCTGTCCTAATAATCCTAGCCCTCAGGAGGTTGAGGCAGGAGTATTGCTTTGAGTTCAAGGACAGTAGAAGACTGATGTGTGCCATTTCTGACCAGGCACTGTAGCAATGAGACACATTGTGTATATTAACCCTTTCAGCCTTTCTAGGTAAAAAGGATAGGTAATATTCCTTTGTAAGAATTTATATTTATTATTATTATTAATAATTATTATTATTATTGTGTGTGTGTGTGTGTGTGTGCATGCGCGTGTGCCTGTGCAGGAACGGACATGCCATGGTGCACGATTGGGGACGCGTGTGTAGGACAGAGCATAACTTCTGGGAACTGGTGTTTTTCTTTCACTTTTTTTTTTTTTTTTTTTTTTTTCGGTTTGGGGGATCAAACACAAGTGTCAGGCTGGCATGACAAACTTTTACCTGCTGAGCTTTCTTGAACTGGGCATAGGTAAAATGGTCCACAACATGTGCTTTGGGGAATTGAAGCTTTGATCAGAATTTCGTTCAAAGACATGAAAAGCGTATAAAGGAGATCTCCTAGGTTCCTGCTTTCTTATCTTAACTCTCTGACCCAGAAATCCTCGAGTCCATCTGCGAACCGCCTGCGCCCTCTAGTGACGCGAAGTAGCGCTGTCTCCTGGCATCCTGCGGGAGCGTTCACACTTAGTGGGCAAATGCAATATGGAAATTGTGAGGACCTGAAACATGAAGTCTGGAGGCCCAGAGAGTTGCTGGGACGGGCTGGGGGGGTAGTGGGCGGCACCCACCCGATCTGGGTGGGCTGGCAGTGGGGCTGTTTCTAGATCTGGAGGCGTGGTTTATGGCTGGGCGGAGCCTTTGGCTTGGGCGGAGCCAGCTTGCGGGCCAGACGTGGCGCAGCGGCCGAGTTTGGGTGCAGCCTGCGGAACGTCTCCTGCCAGGCACAGATGAGCATCCTACTGTCGCCGCCGTCGCTGCTGCTGCTTCTCGCAGCCCTCGTGGCTCCAGCCACGTCTGCCACCACCTACCGACCGAATTGGAACCGTCTTCGAGGCCTGGCCAGGGGGCGGGTGGAGGTGAGTGCTCCTTTTCTCARCCTTAGTAAGACAGTTCCACAACCCTGCTGCCCCTTATCCCAAGAATATAATCCACTCTGGCCTCAGGAACACCAGAATTCCCGGGGTCCCCCTCTTTCCCTCCTGCATGGCCCGGGAATCATTCCTTTAATTTCCCAGCCTCAGGATGCACAGGATCCACGGTGGGAGCCCGAAACCTCGTCCTTGCGGCCTGGCACTCTGAACCCTTGCTCTGCTCCAGCTTGGCCCTACCGTGGGTCTCTGAACACCCAGTCCCCTCTTTTTCCAGGCTATAATTTTTCTAAAACTGTCCCTTAGAACCCAACTTCTCTCTTCTGTATGGATAACCTCACTTTTCCCGTTATTCCTACCCCCACCCGGACTTAGTGCCTGGCCTTCCAGAATCTCTCTTCTTCTGGTGGGGAGAAAAGACCTTCTAAGCTCCTCCCCTCACTGTACTGTGCTGGAGCTTGAGGGGAGGGGAGGGAAATGAGATCCCAACACTTCACAGACACCCTGGACCGCCACCCCCATCATCCTGCCGGCCAAAGGACTCCCCTGGAGTCGTCCTGAGTGATTCATGTGCTTGTAGACTCTTCATGGGCCTTAGCTGATATATGTGTATATATATATATATATACATATATATATATGTATATATATATACACACACACACATATATACATATATATACATATATACATACATATACATATATATACACATATATATGTATATATACATATATGTATATATATGTGTATATATATATTTGGTTTTTTTTAACAAAAGGGAATGTAAGGGAGGCCTGAATTAGGGAGGTCTGGACTTCCTGTTGGGCGGTGGCCTCCCTTCAGGAGTACGAAAGGTCCATCCATCCTCCCAGGTTAGGGAAGAGGCAGCCAGATGGTTTATGAAGCTGGACCACAGGTGGCTGGCAGGGCTACCTCTGCATGGGGTGGGGTGGGGACCAGATGGCAGGTGCCTCTAACAGGGCCCTTAGGGTAGTTCTGAACTGTTTCCTTCTAGTCTGATTCTCCCACGAGGTTTCAAGGGCCAGAGGCCAGGGTTAGCATTCTATTGACACCAGGAGAATGCTGTAACATGTGTCTCCTGGGCATTGGTCAGCTATCAGTAACGTGGAGGCAGGGACCCATGGCTGGCTCCTCTCTCTCATCCTTTACCTGTGGCTCTAGGCCTGAGCTCCCCAACCTGTACAGAGGTCTCCTTGCCCACAGGACCTTTACCTCCACACCTTGATGCTTCTCTTTCTGCTCACTGCCTGACTCAATTCACTGTTAAGGACGGCACAGTCTTGGCTGTATAGCTGGCATGTGAGGGACTCCTGGTTTATTATCCCATTTCTCTCTCTCCAGACCTGTGGAGGATGACAGTTGAATCGCCTAAAGGAGGTGAGTTTGAAGGAAGGGGGTCCCTCTTAGGGAATAAGGGGCACTGCGGCCCGGTGGGAATCCGTGTACTGTGAAGCAGGAGACTGGACCTGACTTGGTATATGACCTCGCTGGGCCTGATTGTCCATGTCTAGAGGGTCTGAGGCCCCGTTCTCTACCGCTGTGTCTCCTCCCCAGGTGAAGGCCTTTGTCACCCAGGATATTCCACTGTAGTATCCTTTTCCTGTTCGGGGGAAGGGGAAGGGGAATGGGGAAGGCACCTGGATTAAGCCGCCATTTTCAGAGATAGAAAACGATGTCTGCCAAAGAGGCTGATATTAACTGTCCGGAGGATTCCCAGGAAGTCCAAAATTAAGTATGGAAGAGAGCTCACCAGTGGAGAGAAGGGCCCTTTTCTTCTTTGAACCCTAATCTCACAGTGAATGAGGACTGGGTCCCCACCTAGGCTTAAAGTAAGTGATCAGCTAACGGGTCCCACGAGTCGCGATTCTCTGTCCCCCACATTCCCTCCTGAACACCTCCTGCAGCCACAACCTGGTGATGAAGCACCTCCCTGGCGCAGACCCCGAACTCGTGCTGTTAAGCCGAAATTACCAGGAACTAGAGGTGAGGCATTGGCAGGAGGGGCTCCAGAACAGTGGCTAAGTGCTGATCCCGCCCTTTCTCCATTTTAGCGAATCCCACTCAGCCAAATGACCCGGGACGAGATCAACGCGCTGGTACAGGAGCTCGGCTTCTACCGCAAGTCGTCGCCGGAAGCGCAGGTGCCCCCCCGAGTACCTGTGGGCGCCCGCTAAGCCCCCCGAGGACGCTTCAGAGCGTGCCGACCTGTAGCCCCGAGCCACAGTGGAGCTGGGACCCCCTGCCAGCGCCCCGGAGACAGAATGAAGCGCTCAGTATCCCGGGAGCATCTCTCTTGCTGAGGGCTGACGCCAGTCTCCAAAGCAATGGAAATGGGGAGGGGGGATTTCTCTGAATCCTCCCTTGCTCTACTAAATCCTCTTCCTCCATGCTGCTGAGTCTCTTACTTGCTGCGAGTAGATAGGGTGGGAGATCAAATAGGAGTTCCTGGTCATCCTCGGGTGACTCCTCTCACTCCCTGGCTGCGGGAGTGGGGGACACTTGGGGATAATTCATAATCTGATGTTACTCCCCCCCACCCCCCAAAGACAGAAGACACAAGTCAGGATCGTTGAAAACCAATAATTTATCAAAACGCTGCGTGTACAAGGGGGAGGGGTGTTTCGACAGACAGGGCAGCAGTGGGCAGGCGCACTGGGAGGGGCCGGTGCTGGGGGCGTGGGGACAGCAGCCCGCAGCGCAGGCGGTGTGAGCAGAGTGGCTAGACATTCTTGCCGCGCAGGCGCAGCTCATGGCGCCGCAGGTGGTTGTACAGCGATTGCACATAGGTGAAGACGCACTTGGGGTCGGGCTTTTTGCCCATGATCATCATGTCCTCCACCTCCACCAAGGGCACACAGTCCACCAGCATCCTGCAGGGGAGGGGGGCACAGGAGTTGTCAGTGCCAGCCTGCTTCTTGCTGTGTCCCTCTACCTCAAGGTCTTTGTTGCAGTCTGCTTTTTTTTTTTTTTTCCCATAAATTCCAGACTGTCCATCCATCGGAAAGGTTTTTCAGGAAGGGAAACCCACATCCAAACCCAGGGGCCATGGCTAAGCAGGTAGAATTTGAGGGGTCGGGGAGTGAGCTATGCCCCGCCCTAGGCAGGCAGGTCTGGCTCTCTGGAGGGCCCACTTCCTGTGTCCCTGTTGGTAGAGTCTCAGCTAGGTCATTCAAGCCCTGGAGCCTTCCCCTTTGGCTAGTGTTATTCTACCATCAGGATTCCCCAGTGACCCACTTTCTCCTAGGGGAGGCCAGGGATATTCCTGGAGTGGTTCTTTAACCCCAATCATCTGCACTGGGTGGAGCTAGGAAGACAGATGAGTACCCTTGTCATATCATCCGGGTCGTCTGTCCCCTACACTGAGCTCAGGGTGCATCCACCCTTCTGACACTTTCATACTTTACTCAGGAGACCAATTCAGCCATTTGCTGAAAGTCAAGTTGAACCTGGCATGAGACACAGGCCCTCAGCCTTGGGTGTTGGCAACTGCCTGGAGCTCTCCTTTCCCTACTGTGGGAACCTTCCCCCCCCCCAGCTTTAAGATGGGGTACAAGCTCAGCCTGTTCCCCTCCTGTCCCTAAGACATCTTCTGTTTGCCTCCTGTCTACACTGGCTCCTCCATCACCGATGGTCAAAGCTTATTATCAGCAGGAAGAACTAGCAGACTGCTGTGGTTCCCAAGCACGAGACAGATAACCCAAGAGCGCTTCCCCTGCGGTCATACCCAGGACTGTGGTCGAACTGGGGTCTGCTCCCAGCTTGCTTGCTCTCTCCCACTGAGTTATCACCCTCTCTACTATTTGAGCTTAGGGTCTCAATAAATTGCTGGGGCTAGTCTTGAAATCATTCTGTAGTCCAGGTTAAGCCTTGAATTTGTGAGCCTCCTATCTCAGCCTCTGGCGTCGTTGGGATCACAGCTCAGGTCCTCRCCAGGTCTTTTACAAAGATGTCGGGAAGCAGAAAATCTCAGTCTCAGTTCTAACTGATCACTCATGGGTGTCACGTATAAGAGTCTTCTGTGACCCTACTGCAGTTCCACCCCACCCCCATTAGACATTCTTCACCTCACTGGAGACCTTGGAAGTACTCAGAATAAGTGACAGGTACCTGGCACTACTGTTGATGGGCCATGTGCCCTTCGGGTCATCCTCACCCCACATTTGGGGTTGTTTATCCAGCTGTACCATGGTGAAGAGGCAGACTCTCTCTGGAGCATCTTCCAACTGTAGCTATCTTTGCAGGGATCCCAGCCTCTCTCCCAAGTCTGGAGCTCCCCCCTGCCTGTGGTGCCTTCCCTGGAGACCTTATAAAGCCATTGTTTATACTGGGGTACATGGTTCAGGCTACCCAAGTGACAAGCTAAACACTAGGCAACTAAAGCAACAGCACGTAGCTGAGTCACACTTTCCTACGCGGCCAGAGCCRCACTAAGCCAAGCCTCTCCCTTCCGAGTGGCCTGCTGAGCAGGAGCTAAGTCCATATATGACCTAGAGACGGTCCCAAGCCTGTTTTTCCCACCTGAGCCTCTCTGAGTGTGTGCACACGTGCCCCTTCCCCCGGGGACCCTGGCCCACGGGAGCACCCTGCGCATCCTTGCTGACTCCATCCATGAGTCACATTTCCTCCTGCAATCCCTCTGTTCCCTTTGGACCTCTATCTTCACTTCCGGTGCTGGTTCTACCTGTACTCACTAATGCTGGGTAAGACTCCGCCCTCTTCTGTGATCCTACCCCCCACCTCCCACCTCCCTGTCTGCAAAATCAGTGGGAATATAGCTGTGGGTGGAGGAAAAGAACCACTAAATGGAGACCCTGGCCCCACTCTGTGACCTGAACCTGCTCTCTTAGCTCCTTATCTGTAACAGGAAAACCAGGTCAGATCAGACTTCTTTACTGTGGCCCTGAGGCGTTATGAGCAGAAAGAAAAGCCATATGGCTTGGGGGAATCCAGCCAGAAACATTCCTGTTTAACTGGTCCTGTTCCCAAGCTCCCCACTTGGAGAAAGACACCCCAGATGGCACATTCTGAGCTTGGGTGGCGTCTTGACCCTCCCTTCAAACCCGATCCGGGAGCCTGCCTTTCTAGGTTGTTTGTTTTTAAGACGGGTCTTGTTATGTTGTCCAGGCTGACCTTAAATAGTGATCCTTTAGCTTTAGCTGCAAGCACGCACCATCCTGTCCCTTCTGATCCTCTACTTAAGAGGCTGTTCCATCTTGAACATCTCAAGTTTCTCCCAAGGATTGTTCCAGAATCCTAGTCTGAGCACATCTCTCCTACTAGGATGACCTTGGGCTCCTGGGTCCTCACAAGGTCGCTCAAACTCAAACCGAGGTCCCTTCCTGCAACCGCACAGCCGGCTCTTCCCTTCCAGGTTAAGCTGTATCCCCATCTCTCCAGTCCCTGGCCTTGCTGGGTCTGTTCCTGTGCCTTCTGCTCCCTTCCCTCCCTCAGTCTGAACTGTTCAGAGCCTAGATTCRTTTTCTCCTTTTTATAGCTTGCCACCCTGGGCTGAGCCTGGGGTCTCCTGGGCCCCCTGTCAGTCTTCCTCCCTGTCATCATACCCTAGTGTCACTGAGGGTCTTGCCTGTCTCCTCTGGCTTTTCCAAGTCTCTCCTGATGTTTACCCTTTCCCCTAATCCCTCTCTCAGTGCACTGATGAGCAGATTCCGGTGAAATGAGACAGGTGGGAGAGGCGACATTTCTCACCGTGGGGCCCCAGGCAGGGGTTAGGACTTTTTGGTTTTTACCAGCCCCTTCTGGACCAGACAGCGGTAGAACTCCTGGATGTACGTGTACACGCACTTCCAGTCTGGCTCTCGAAGCCGCACCATGTCCTCTGTATCCAGGAGCTGCGGGCAGTCCGCATGGGTCCTGGGGAGGGTAGGGGGCCAGGAAGGGGCACGGGGCGGGACCCGGTGGAGGAAGGAGGGAAGAGAGGCCAAGAGAGAAGGGAGGACAGAGAGAGACACACACACATACACATACAGAGACATGAGTTCAGTTATGTTCTCAGTGCCGCAGTCTGCCAGCCTCCCGCATGCCCCCTCCCAATGGTGGACGTGCCGCTCACTACCCGTCACTAATGGTGCGCGGTGCAGACAAGGGTGGGGGGGCCAAACCAGTCACAGGTGCAGAGAACTCTTGGGGCAAGCGGGGACGCGGGGAAGGGGGGCAACGGCATTGATGCCGAGGTTGGAGAGGAGGGCTGTGCCCCAGGGAGGGGGGGTGAGGGAGGCGTGAGAGGAGTGGGGGAGGGGGAGGAGGAGGAAAAGTCCTGAAGGGAACCAGAAAGGGAAGGGAAGAAGAAAGAGATGGAGGAGGGTGCTTGGGTGCAGTGTGCAGAAGGGGCAACGATTCCAAAGTGGAGGGCTTTCGATGTCCTATATAGGCCTATATAGGTCACTCGGGCACGGTGCCTGGGCCAGGAGCCTCCTTTTGGAATCTCCAGCCGGGATCCCGTGGGAGCAGGAAGCTCTGGTAACGGTGGGAGGACAGCAGGACAGAGAAATGGAGAGAGGAGGAACAAGGGCAGATGGAGGAGGGAGAGGTTATGGACAGGGCCACCTGATGGGTTTTAGCCTGGGCTGGTAGGCGGGCCTGACGCTCCTTCCTTCCGGTGGGCACCCGGCACGCTCAGCAACAGGTGGGTGGAGGAGGATGGGAACTCTCTGGGGAAGGGGGTCTCGTCTGCGGACCCCACYGTACCACTGGCCACTTCCATGGGGGTCTCAGGGCTGCTGAGCCCAGCTGACACCGGGAGAACGGGCCTGTACTTACTCAGCGGATGAGAAGGCCATTTCGAAGTTCTGGCGCCGGTTTTGTGGGCTTAGCTGCCCATAGTCAAAAGCCTCCGGGAAGAAATTGTGTACCAGGGCACAGAAGGCCATCCCGTCACTCCAGCTGGAGGAGAAGTTCTGGATGTCCACGTGCTTTGGGAGGCAGAAGCACCAGTCAGGATGCTGGGGGCAACTTTCCCTAGGTTGTTATCCACCCCCCCAACCCCCCACATTTTGGCATTCCAGTCCTAGGGCAATTGGGCTCAGGGAGACCTTGTTTGTTCAAGGCTCTATAGTAGGTAAGTAGTCAAAACATGAGCTTCTTCCAAGTGGGTTCATTAACCCCCTAGGTGGCGATTTTTTAGGGGGAGGGGCTACTGAGAAGCCCAGTGCCAGTCAACGGAGGCTATTGGTCATCTTCCAGCCATTCCTCCCTCACAGAAATTTACTGGGCGGGACACTGAGGGGACCCCAAGAGCAGGATCTGTCTCTGAATCACGCCCGCCAACCGGAGGGAGCCAGAGCAGGACATGCGGTCTCCCCGAGACTTAGTCTCCCATCTGAGGATTTTTTTCATGCTTCCTGCTGACAGCTGCCAAATCATCCTCAGGAGAGGGCGCCAAGCTGAGGAGTGGCCTGGGCTCACCTCGTAGCCGCGGGTCTTGGCTCGGCACCAGTCCAGCAACATCTGCTTGATGCTGTTGGCGTTGGGGACTCCGAAGCTGGTGGACCGCTGGACGGCTGCACGCGGTGTGCCAGGCCCACTGTGGGGGTAGTGCGGGGAAGAGGGTCACAAGACGCCACTAACGGGCCAGCATACCCTTTGGACCCCTGGTCTAGTCTGCCATGACCTTCAACCTTTCTGTCACGCTGCTTCTCCCATCTCTGGCTCCACGCCCTGAGCTTCAGTCCCTGTCCCCAACACCTAGACCGTCTCTCTCCCCTCTACCACTGACCCCGCGGAGCCTTCTTTCTCTAGTTTCTCAATCATGGCCTTGCGGGCTTGGGATGCTGAAGTCTTGGGTAGACTCTGTGCCTTCATTAACTCTTTCTTCTTCTCTGCCTGGCGTTTTTCGAGGGCAGCCAGGCTGCCAGGACGTGGGCTGGTTTGGTCCTCTCGGTCGAAGATACTGGAGGGTGACAAAATGAACGTTAGTCGGAAGGAGGAGTGGGTCCTCTCTCCTGGCAGCAGACCAGGCTCCTTAGCCTGATTGCTGGTGTTGGAAACACTGAGACTTGTAGAATAGAGGTCCAGCGGCAGGGGTCCTTCTGGGCTGCTCTGGGGCAGTGGTTAGGAGAGGTCTCACACTGCATCAAATGCCACCAGAAACTTCCACTAATACATCAAAAAGGGGCTGGGGGGGGGGGAATTGAGGGTGTCTGCAATAGTAAGGAGTGGGTGTCCTTGTCACGCCTGTTTTACAGAGGAGAACACAGAGAGAGGCACAGATGCAGGATGCTGACAGCCATGCCTGTCTCACCAGGCTTAGCCCTTAGGCCTTTTCTAAGGGGATTCGTTGTACTGCCAAGTTCCAGGCCTTGTGGCGCAGGCTGGCAATCCCAGCTGCTGGAGAAGCTGAACTAGAAAAATGACAAGTTCGTGAACCACCTGTGCTACAGACTGGATGACTTAGGGAAACTCTGACTCAAAAAGAAAATCAAAGGTAGCTCACTGATAAAGAACTGGCCTAGCGCCAGGTGGTGATGGCGCCTTTAATCCCAGCACTTGGGAGGCAGAGGCAGGTGGATTTCTGAGTTCGAGGCCAGCCTGGTCTACAGAGTGAGTTCCAGGACAGCCA
>BDUI01001063.1:115573-128530 GCA_002335545.1 Apodemus speciosus
CCCCCCCCGCCTGCCAGGGCGAACCAACATACCATCTTGTCCAGAACCCCTTCATCCTCAATGGCCATCAGCTCCTCTGCACTCAGGGGGCTCCGCCCCTCTGGGCCTTTGTCCACTCGGGTCTGCTCTGCGCCATTAGCTGCTTCCACGGTGGCAGAGGGGGGCTCTGCTGGATCTGGCTCCATCTACAGAGTATGGAGAGGGTGGAGGATTTACACAGGGATGTGGGTGAAACCTGGGTGGCAGAGGGTTAGATCCTGGGGCTGCTGGCAGAGCATTAAAAGTTACCCCAGCAGCCTGCCAGGCCTGCTAATGCAGGTAGGCCATGTTGGTTTCAGGCCCGCTGTGGTGAAACCCRGCAGCCTTGAATAGTTTCCCACATATCCAGACACATACTAACAGAAATACACTGCAGCAGCAGGAACAGTGGCTTCCATTCAGTAGAAGASAGTATCTGTATAAGCACTGAGGATTTCAYTGTCCCTGTTAGAGACGGGGAAACTGAGGCTRGGGCAGCTGAACGGCTCTCCACAGGTTCTCTGTGAGTCTATGTGACCTGCGGGCTGAGTGCAATGGCTTCAGTCCTGAGGTTGAGTTCTTTCTAATGTTTCATTTCTAGTTTCCTCCTAGGCAGCAYAGATCCCAAGCCTTGATTGCCAAGGCACTGGATCGGGTCCCGAGGGCTCCTAATAAGGTGTGTGACTGGGGCTACCCCAAGCTAAGACCCCCTAGAAGCTCTATGCAACTTTCCTTGCTTCCCCACCTTGCTGGGACCCATTATCTAAGGAGCATCTAGCACTGACCTATCTCCCCCAGGGGATCTCTCTCCTGCCTGCCCCCCTGAAGCCAAGGCCCAGCTCAGCCAACTATAGCCCTCCCTCCTAGCGGGGCCTCTGGCTGTCATGAGGGTAAGGAGAGCCGAGGCGGCAGCTGTTTTGGAGAGGCTTGGCCCGGCTGAGGCTGCAGGACAGCTGCCAGGGCCAGAGCCTGGCACCTTCTTGTCCCCATCTTTGAGGATATCTTAGAGGTACCTCACTATATGCTGTCCCACTCGGTACAGTAAAGTAAACTGAGGCGGAGGCAGCGCTGGTACATCTACAGACACTCAGCAGAGCCCGGCTCAGATCAATTCCCTCCCGCGGGCTGACTTACGAGACTGCTCCTTCGAGAGGGGCCCCCAGAAGAGCTGCGGCGGGTGCTAAAGGCAGGCGGGTGGGCCACGGGGGTCCCAGCATCCTCAGCTGCCTGGAAGAGGGCCTCGGGGTCGGCAGCAGCCAGCAACAGCTCACTGGGCTCTAGCTCAGACTCCAGGTCCGGCACAAGCGGGACACCCAGCCGCAGGCTCAGCACCTCCACCTGCCTGGTCAGTGCGTCTAGCCGCCGGCTCAGAGCTGCTGTCTCCGCTCGAAGCTCTTCAGCCGCCTGAGCCACTGGCTCTACAGTGGCTAGAGCCGCGTCGGCTGCCTGGGTCACTGCTGACCGCCCTGCTTCGGCCACGGCCTGCAGCTCCTGTAATGCCTGGCTCAGCCGGTCCTCAAAGGCTGCAGCCATCTCAGRCCCAGGCCCCGGTACCCCAGGCATATTGCTAGTGGGGACTCTTTGGGGTACAATGGTGGGATGGTAGCAGGGGCTGCTGTCTACGCTGGCAGCGTCGCAGCTGGTCTGAGGGCGAAGGCAAGGGCAGCAAGCCTGCCCCGCCCCTGCTGGCCTCCCAGCCTGCCACCAGCCAGCTGGAGCAACTGCCCAAATAGAAACCTATTCTGGGCTCCTCTGCAGAGGGGATGGAGGGGGATGGGTAGTCTGCTCAGACAGGCGGACAGCCTGTTGCACGGCTCAAGGAACACAGACCAGAGCCCCATAGGTGGAAAAATGGAGGGGGTAGGTCATGGACTGAGACGCCAGGTGTATCAGCTCTGAGATTTCTATGTGCTGGACTCTTGCTTATCTCTGCTCTTGTGGCCCATTATCTTAGAAAGCCTTGAACAAGTCAAGACAACAGAGGCACAGGAAGATGGGACTTGAAGCAATCTGCTGGCATGGGGGCTTGTCCCTGAGAGACATGTCCTCTAGCCCAGCCACAGTGTTCAGATCCAACCCTGCACTCTGCACAAGTGCATTACGGACACAACTTCTGTTCTCCTCAGATGTGGAGACAGGTGAGTTGTTAGTGCCAGGGCCAAGTCTTCATTCACCACGAGAGCCCCATCTGTAACCGACCCTCACGACAGCCACCCAACCTACTGGGTCCTGCTTTGTTGCCAGAAGGCTGATCTTGTTCACACTCTCTTCCTGTTACCCCCCTGAAGGCCCAAAGCTGACCCTCTGTCCACCTCACCTCAGTCAAAGTCCCATCCAGTCTTTCACACAGCACAGAGGGCATTACCTGGGCAGCCCACCGGGAACCTCGTTCCCAGCTGAGCTCCCAACCAGCTGATCCTGAGCTTGGGAATGAATAATAGAAGGAGTGCCTCGTATTCAGTTCCCGTGGCACCTGCTAGCCTGATGCCTCACTTGCCCGGTGCCCCCTGCCTGCCTGTCTTCATCAGTGGGTCTGCCCCACCTGCATGGCAAAGATGCTAATCAACAATCTCCTAATGGACTAGGCCGAGCTTGGATTAGCGCGTGATCTGATCCACACGTTGGGGCTGAGGTTCAGTGTTGGGTGGGAACAGGGTATATATGGCAGAGGCTGATGTAGGAAGAGGGCCAGAGCCCTTACCACCGTCTGTGGGCTGCAGCCTTTGTGTTTGTTCATTAAGAGTGAACTGATCGGGCTGGAGAGATGGCTCAGTGGTTAAGAGCACTTACTGCTCTTCCAGAGGTCCTGAGTTCAATTTCCAGCAATCACATGGTGGCTCACAACCATCTGTAATGGGATCTGATGCCCTCTTCTGGTGTGTCTGAAGACAGCGACAGTGTACTCAAATACATAAAATCAATAAATCTTGTTTTTTAGAAAAAAGAGTGAACTGATCAATTTAGGTGCAAGGATCAAAGATTAGCAAGTGAATCCAGGCATGGTGGCTCACGTCTGTAATGCCAGCACTCGGGGGGGGGGGGGGGGGGGTAGAGGCTAGAAGATCAGAGAGTTCAAGGTCAGCCCTGGCTGTATACTTAGAGCAATGCCAACCCAGGGTACAAGAGACTCAACATCCAACAAAACCAAACAACGAAAGACCAGCTTATGGGAGGAATGACTTCAACTTCGCCTCTGGGTGACACAGCATGGATTGGTCTTAGCCACGACACCAGCTGTGGACTATTAGTTTCTCTGGCCTCAGTGTCTTTGTATGCACAGTAGAGAAAGCCCATCTATGCCCTTAAGCAGCCCCTGGAGGTGGTGAACGGTGAGGCTGGTAGATTGTGGAGAGGCTCACCTTAAAGTTGCAGCCCCCTCGGTTACCAGGGGAGGCATGGCTGAAGGTAGTGACGCGAGTGACACTGCCRAGTCGGGTCACAGTCCCAGGGCTGCTGACGTGGGTGATGGTGTTCTTGCCTCCACTGCTGGTGCTGAGAAGGGTTGGGGGTGCCCGCAATCCCAGAGTCAATTCTGGAGGGGGAGAGGGCTGCTGTTGGGGCCAGGTAGAGTGAAGGCAGTGCCATTAAGGTGAGCGGCACCCTGGACACTGGCCGTGGCACCGGCCTCACATGCAGAGCCAGCAGTTGGGGGGTACAGGCACTCCATTCCAGCAGTGAGACGCCTACCTGCTCTCTGGTTGCCCGTGGGCAGCAGCACCCGGCCTGTGGAGGCCTGACCGCCGCGGCCATCCTTGATCTCAATGGTAAACGTAGTCTTCATACTGCCCCCTGGCTCCCCAGTGCCGACGGCCGCGGGCGGTGGGGTACTGGGCTCTTCTGAGCAGGGCTTGGGCCCCCCTGCTCTGTTTTCAAGGGACCTGAGAGCCAAGCCCCGCCCCCCAGGGCCCTCCTCTTGAGAGCAGCTCTGAAGCTGGGCCAGGGAATGAGCAAGTTCTCTTTGCTTCTTGTGGGAGGAAGTGTCACTGGGACCTGGAGAGGAGGAGCTGCTGGAGGAGGAGGAGGCAGGGGTGGTGCTGATGAGGGGAGGGCCCTGGAGCCGTGTGGGGGTCGGGGAAGCAAGAGCTGTTCGAGGTGAGCCGTCCTGGAGCCTGGCAACCACGGGAGAATCAGACGTGAACTTTCGGACTCGGTCCCTCACAGAGCCAGCTCGGCGGAACTGGGAGGGTCCTGCCAGGGGGGTTGGCTCTGGAGGAGACAAGAAAGCTGTCAGTGGCTGGGTGGGAGAGGGACTGCCCAGAACCTAGGGATGGCAAAAAAGCAAACAGTACCTCGATTCTGGGTTGGCGGTCGGGGACTGAGCACAGATAGGGAGCCTTGGCAGGGTTTCGGTTCAGCCGGGCCTGGTAGGTTGGTGAGTATGTGGCAGACATGAGGGGGAGGGAGGGGGAAGGAGAGTGAATGGTGGGGTGGTGTTCACGTCACAGACCTCTCCTCAACACCTCCGTAGCCTCCTCACCACACCCACTGCCCAGGCCTGCCTACTCAGCTGCAACTCTCCTACAGACGCCTCCTTTCTCTCCTGCACTGGCCCCAAGGTGACGTGGGCACTCTTAGGGGCCAGAAGTGAGTTAGGACCAGAGAAAGGTATCCAGATTCTCCCTACTGATGGGACTAAGGGACCCCCCCCCCGCCCCCCGCCGCCAGCACTGCCCATAGATCCAGCTGGGTGATGGGTATACTCCCTTATTGGGGAGAAGAATGTGCCTGAGGTCTGTTGCCTTTCAAGGCTGTAAGAAGGCCTCTGGCCATGGGTGGCAGGAGTGGGCCTGGCCAGAGGCGGAACACCTCAGGGCTGTGGTGAGCAGTGTCAGGGACTGCCTGGACCGGAGGCTTGGAGAGGCATCAGAACCCATCCTACAGGCAGGAAACGGGAGGGCCACGGGGACAGATGGGACAGGACAGGAGAAAGAAGAAGCCTGCAGTTACCCGTAACAAGGATCCCCACCTGCTCTCTTCGTGTTGGAGGAGCCTCTGGTGGAGTCCAAGGCAGCAGAGGGCTCTGTGGGGCCAGGCAGGGGCTGCGGAGGGAAACGCCACATAGGAAGGGGCTCTCAGACCCAGGAACTCACCTGCCTGGCGTCCCCACCTCTCCCCCAACTCACCTTGCTGATGACCCGCCCCTGAGAGCTGGGGGGTGCCGGCGACATGGGGGGCTCAGGGCTGGGAGCTTCTGAAGGGCTTGGAAGTGGTTCAGAGCTCACTGGAGCCTCCACAGCTGGACACTGGGCTCCAGCAGGCTCCAGCAGAGGCTCTGGAGAGGCAGTGGTGGGTGAACTGTCAGGGGAGGCAGGTGAGCTGGGCGTACCCCCAGGCGGGGCCCTCAGCAGGAGTGTCACTGTGGTCACATCCTGGCTGGTGTCCTCTGGGGTTGGGGTTGGCTCTCGGACTTCTGTCTGCTGCTCCTGCTGCTCCGGCTCTGGCACCTGCAGCAGACACACAGGGTGCAACCAGGGGTTCTCCGACTCTGAGTGCCAACCCGTCCCACGCAGGACCAATCTGACAAGAGCAGACCATGCCAAACAGAGAGGCTGGGCATGGCTTCCCGCGGGCACACCTGCCTAAGGAAGCCTAGCCAGTGCCAAAGATGGTTTGACAAGGACCAGATCCTGATGCCAGTGGTTGGGGAATAACAGGAAACTTGCTGGGGACTCCCATTCCTAAAGGACCCTCCAACCCAGAGCTCTAGCTAATCAGACACAAGTCGAGCTATGCAGGACTAGGCAGCTAGCGTCCTYTGCTGGCCACTAGGGGAAACAATGTCTTGAATTCTCATACTATCTGAAGAACAGAGGACACTGATCACACTTAGCAGGGGCCTGACAGGCACGCCCACCCTGGAGAGCCAAGATAAGGATGCGGGCTGTCTGGAGGTGAAGGGGCAGCATGGGATGTGTTTAAGCAGGGGCAGTATCAGGACTAGACTTGCATTTCTAGGAGACCCTCTGGCTGCTGAGCACAGGCTGCGGGGTAGGGGTAGGGGAGGAAGGTAGGAGTGGAGGAAAGAGGGGCACCAGTGTATCCATGAGAGTAGCATTGGGGAAGGAACAGTAACTTGGGCCTGTGTAGACAGGCTAGCTTTGAGAGAAAAATCAGAGCTGGAGGCCTGGAGTGGAAGGGCGTACAGCTGGAGTCGCCTGAGTATAAGAAACGAGCTACGGGGTTTCCTCAAACACTGGCCAAGGGCCAGCTCCCCGTCAAATGTCGGCATAGCAAAGGCACACAGGTACAATGCCCCGAACTGCTGGCATCAGGAGGCACCAGACACTGGGTGGTCCCTTCACGCCCATTCTCCTTACCTTAGCAGGGTCCAATGTGTGTGCTGCCTGTCTCCTGCTGTCCTCTCGGGGGCCACTACTGGTAAGTCTACTGCACAGTCTCCCAGCCAAGGTGGCAGCTGGAAGAGCGGGGCAAGGCAAGTGTCAGGAAGTGATGTGAGATGTGAGAGGCAGGGCAAGGGTGAGTCTAGGGAGGGCAGGACACCCACCCTCAATCTCCTGAGCGCGCACGCGGCGGATGGCGGCTCGGATCAGCTTGCGTTCCTCGTATTCACCAGCGCTCCGAAGCTGTGGATGACAGGCAGGCCACAGCGGTCGCACGCTGGAACCCAGGTAGGTCTCCCTTCACCTACACCTCGCCTGCCCCGAGCCTTACCAGTGCGGTCAGCTCCTCCACATCATTCATGGACTCCAGTTTCCCTGCCAGCCGTGCGAGGGCGGCCTGCTGCTCAGCTTCTCGCCGTTGAGAGCTGCAGAGACATCGTGAGTGTAACCGCCATTGCGTGACAGGGTGGGGGGGGGGGGCATGGGCTCAAGGAAAGGGTCAGGGTCAGAGGCCTGATGACTGGCAGAGAGACATGGAGCTATCTATGTAGAACCTCTGAGCGAACATCAATATCAATATATCAACATTAATATATATCTCTATCTTCATCCATCCATCCATCCATCCACACATCCCTGGACACAGGCACCAACGCCACACGCAACACACACTGCACAGCCACAGCTGGTACTTGTTCGCTACCCACGCACATCCCTGTGCATGCCAATGCTGACGAGTATCAGACACACCTGCCTCCACATGAGCCCATCCTCGGTCCATCTGCACTTGAAAACCCAGCCCCCTCTGGCACTCACTGTAGCCAGTTCTCCTTGTTGTCTTGCCGCTCAGCACGGAACCGTTTGGATGCCAGAGCCTCCTCCTCTCGTTCCAGCTCCTGCCGCTGCAGCTCCCGGATGGCTGAGCGGATCCGCCGCCGTTCTGCCAGATCTGCCGTGACCTCCAGCTGCAATGTAGGTGGGAGTGAGGGGTGGGCATTCTGTCAGGGGCAAAGGATCGGCACCAACTGCCCACAGTTCTGCCAGGCGCACAATGGATGGCTTGTCTCCAGTCTCTCTACCCTAAGCCTTCCACGTGCCTGACTCCCACTCAGGATTTTTAGGGGCGACCTAGCTCATGACACCAAAGATCCCGAGAAGCCCACTGTGCTCTGTGGTGCCGAGATCACCTTCTGTGAGTGTACAGCTTACAACCACCGACCCAAGCCAGGTGCCAAGCAGCCAGGCACTCCTTTGTGAGACTTGACGTGCTCTCCTGAGTCTTTCGTTAACCTTTTAGACCAGGGAGTCACAGCAGGAAGAGTGTGCTCACCCTTCGGGACCACCAACTAGAGTCCAAGAAAAGGGAAGGGTGATTCGGGTGGCTGAAGTCCCTTGGTGATCTCTCTAGTCCCAGAGTAGCAAGGCCCTGCCGGGAAAGATGTCAGATAGGGAGACTGAGGCAGAAACCTAGCTCCCTGTTGGGCAGAGTTACTTTTCCCCCTTGACTGACTTTGGCTCAGTTCTGGTCATCATAGAAGAAGTCAAGACCCAGGGTGGGAAGAGCTGGACCCCTAGAGAGATAAGGGTAAGGCTCTACCTAGATACCCAAGAGGAGTCCACACATTTACAGGGGCTCCCATCAGCTTCTGAGGAAACTGGGAACCTGATAGAAACCGGTTCAGAAAAGTGCGCTCTATGCGCCCGCGGGCAATCCTGGTGCCTTCTCCACAGCGTATGGCAAAGTGCCCCTCAAAGGGACCTTAAGGGAGAGGGCTGGTTCAGGGTTGGCCGGTGTGGGTCTGATGGGCAAACAGGAGCGTGTACGGGCAGGATGGCCAACTCTCCTTTCCAATCTTCTTCCTGGTTGGTTTTTCTTAGCTGGGGAGCTGGGAGGTGGAGGGTGTGCAGAGATAAACAGGTTTCAGCAGGCAGTGTGAGCTGGCCCAATTTAGCCACTAACCAGCTTGCATTAATCTGAAGAGAGCAGGAAAAGCCTTGGGGACAGCCTCCAAGATTCGCATTCCTGAGGAGCTATGGAGGGCCAGCACTCTGAAGCCCTGGCTAGGCTGGACCCCCGTCAGGTCACAGTCTTCCCCCTACACTTGGGGCATAACCCCCCCCCCCCATCTGTCACTGCTTCTGAATTTACCAGGTGGGACAATGGCCCTTGGGACAAAGCAGAAGATGGGAAGGGAGCAGTGACCCAGGGGTGGTCTCCTCTTGCTTCTCTAGTCAGTCAGTCGTAGAAAAAGGAAAGACAGAACATATCAATATATTTATTGAAACCCAAACTGTCAGTGACCCAAAGTGTCAGAGCCAGCACTAAATCCCCATTTGCCATTTGTCTGATTTTTGGGAGAGGGTTTCTCTGAGTAGCCCTGGTTGTGCTGGAACTAACTCTATTCTAGATCAGGCTGGCCTCGAACTCCTAGATCGGCCTGCCTCTGTCTCCTGGTGCCTGGAGTAAAGATCTGCACCATCTTGGCCGGCTTCCACCGGTCCTCCCTTTAAGATTTATTTTTATTTATGTGTTTGCATGTGTCTGTATGCATGGATACCACATGCATACGGGGGTCTGAGGAGGCCAGAGGAAGGCATCAGATCCCTGGAGCTAGAGTTATGGGGTGCTGGGAGCCAAATTTGGGTCTAAAGCTCTTAATTAACTGTTGGGCCCATCTAGATCCTTATCTACTCTAGATACACTATTTTCATCTGATAAGAGGAATTGGGTGTCGTGTTTATGGTTAATAACTTGAGAGTTTAGACATAGGTCTCTGCCTGCAAGGCTTACCTGAGACAAGATAGCTGTGGTGTTGAGGTCTCTTTGTCATGGTGGGACTTTGAGGTCCTGCACCAGAGACCCCTCTAGCCTGCTCTAGAAATGTCATAGTTGAAGGACACCTTATTACAACCAAGAGATCGAAGCTCACTTCCCCCAGAACGGTTGGAGATTGGTGGCCTTAGGGGGCCCAGACTAGTCCAGAGGGTAAAGGTCTGTACAACGACTCTTCTCATGGGTCCTCACTTCCAACCCCCAGGAAAAAAAAATACAAGATAAGAACTTGGCCATTTCTACAACCCCTGGGTACCTCAGTGTCTCCTTTTGGGAATTGGGATCCTCCTAAAGGATCGTCTAAGTGGAAGGGGGTGGCTGGGCCTCATCCGGCTGGCCACTCCCTGGTGTTCTTCCTTTTGGGACTATGGGCTAAGCTCTGACAAGTGTCCCTGCTGTTCTCAAACACCAAAGGTCAGACCACAGTGTTTCTACTGTGTCTAGAGTTCCTTACCCTCTCAGTCTCCCCCACTGTGTGTAGAGGGGACAGCGGGAGGGAGGGAATACAAAGAACCATTGTCTGCCAGGGGGAAGGGGATGGTTTCCGAAACTGCCTAGTGGAATTCTCCTGGGAGGAAAGAGGGTGCTTCCTCCTCCTGTGGGAGGATGGAGGGGGAGGCGACTAGGGCTCCGGTACTTTCTACACTCGCTGCTGGGGGCATCTGGTCTACCCAGCGTTCCTAGCTTCAGGCTCTCCACCTGCTCAAGGATTCTCCTGCAGGTCCTCCCTCAATTCCAGACCAGAGCTGCCCACTGTGTTGATAGTAATTGGGGAAATGCCTCGCCAGGGGGCGCTAAAGGCCCGCAGGCTGCAGCCACCAGCGCGGGGCTCGCCCACGCCCCACCCACCCAGTCTCCAGCCGGGCGCCTCAGCTAGGAGCCAGGCAGGAAGCCCCCCGCCACCGCCGGCTTTAACGTCCCATCAGCAAAGGAAGGGAGGTTCACAGCACCTAAGCTGCTTCCCTAGGTCACCCGGACGGGAGGTGGCAGACGTGCAGGCACGTGGCAGGGGGCACATGCAGCGTGCTTGTCCTTAGGTGCCCCTGTCCCGCGCAGCCCACCACCCCGTCCTCAGGAATGTGCGGGAGCGGGGCCGGAAGCAACTGCGGCTCCCCCAGTCAGCTGGGCACAGCTTTCCCAAATAAGGCTGGGCCCCGCGGGGAGGAGCCGGGCCCGGGACGCCCCCGTTCCTGCCACGAAGCCGGAGGGTGGGACCCTCACAGCTCCGGGCACAGCAATGGCGCGCGCGGGGCGGTGAAGCCCGGGGCTGGGGTGGGCCTGTGGCTGCGGAGCCGAGACCGGGTTGGGTCTCACTTGTCCTTTGCTCCCAGGCCCGGGGCTGGAAGGAAGTGCATCCGGTAACTACCGCTTCTGTTTCTCCTCTAACAACAGCTTCCAAACCTTGCATGAGTGGGGTCTGATGGTTGGAGAAAACTCTGGGCGTGCGTGAACACCCAGCGTGGCTTTCCCTCTGGAAAACGTGAAGACTCTGACTTGAGGGACCGTGAAGGTGACTGGTGGGCATCTTTGGAGACCCAACCCATCTCCTGGCGGCAGAGAGCTGCCTTTGGCGGTGGTGAACTCAGAATGAGGTTAAGGCTCTTGCCCCAGGACACACAGGCCAACTGTGTCCTGGGGAGGTCAAGTCAATTAGGCCAAGTGGCTCAAACCTCTGCCTCTAGGGGAAAGGATTGGTGGTGGTGTGGGACACTTGCAGAAAAAGTAAAGTCTATATATTTTTTTGCCCCTGACTGAGATCAGCAGCTGGGTGGTGGGGCTGTGGCCCCTTTCCCATGGCCTATTGCTCGGCCTTGCTAGTGGACACGTCTTACTGTCCCACTGTCTCTGTGTACATGGGAATAGGAAGAAGCTGGTAAACAGGAGTGGAGTGGACCAGTCCAGTCTCTATCCCAAAGTCCCTACTCCACCCCTATCTAACACTAGGAACCTGTATTTTTTTTTAATCAAACACCCCCCCCCCCCGCTTCTTTTACAAGAAATGGAAGCTTAAGGTAGAAAACGACAGACCAGACATCATGGAACCCATAAGTGGCCCACAACCTCTCTCACTCTCCTGGTTCTTCCAGCCTTTTCTGTGCCTCTGARTAGCCCAAGACTCCCCTCTGGCGTTTGGACCCTGATAAAGCTTTTAGCCTGGAGCCCTTGGGTACGTGACTTCCCCCCACTGAGGGGCAGTACGCTGGTGCCTGCAGCATCCGTGACTCCTCTGTAAGATGGCGTGCGCAGCACCCAGCTGTTGTTCTCTGGTGTAGTACTCACTGCTGCCCATTATCATTGGGCAGGCTTCCAGGAGTGGGCAGTGGCCCCGGCTGCCGGGGAGAGGCCGATCCAGCCTTCCCACACCTGTAGGAGCCTATGGGTGAGTCCCCAGCAGTTACTGTTTAAACAGGAGATGACAGTTGGGGGTGGGTAGGGACCAAGTCTCAGCACCCGACACGGACAGGAACATGCCACAAGGGCCTCTGGAGCAGCCGAATGGAACCAGCCTGGCGCTGTTCCCTGAGCCTCTCCTCCAAACCCCTCCCCTTCTTATGTACTGACACGCACTGAAGAGGTGGCCTACATCCCTGGGCTGGCGCTTGCCCACCCCACAGTCCAGTAACAGGGCTGCTTACCAGTTTTCGGAGGGCTCCTTCATCCAGCCCAGCTAAGGCCTCGTCCGCCATCTTGCTGGCCCCTGCTTCCTTCGGTGTGTTCTGGCGGCACTCAGAATTCTGCAAGAGGCAGACATGAGTTAGGTTGCTGGAGATTTTGCAGAAACCTCGGTCCCCTAGGTTTAATGCCTCTCTTTCCCTCTCTTGCCCACGAGCTTTCATTTCTTTCCTATCCTAGCCTGACATGTGGCTCCTGCCCGGGAACTGTCCTCTACTCTAGGGTGTTCTGCTGAGAAAAAAAAAAAAAAACTCACCAAACCAAGAATAGGTGTTCCTGCTCCAGCCTCACCAGCTTGGCTGCCAGTCTGCCGTGCGGTCTAAGTTGGCATCCTGACTAAGCCCCAAACAAGGAGGGCCTGGACCTGGATGGAGAAGAGGACTCAGCAAGGCCCACTAAGCAGTGCTTACCACCAGGGGGCGCAAGCTAGTCTCTAGTTACCTGTCATACCCACTCATCCTAGGGGCTGCCCACCCTGCCCCTGCCCCTCCCCCTCCCGGAGCTGGGCGTTGGCTGTGGGCTGAGCCCACATCCAGTTCTTGCTACTGTCATTCCCACAGGTACGGAAGCTACATGTGACTGGCAGTTCTTGGGAGCCAGCCTTCCGTGCATGTCCCTTTTGACTCCTTTCCTCCCTGTGACGTCAGCAGACCTGACGTTGGGGAGCCAGGTCTTTCTCTCTCCCTGTCCATTCACATACTTAGAATTCACTCAGAGTTCACTTCCCAACTGGAAGGGCCTTGGGCAGCTGACCCACCCAACCTCTGGACTTCAGACGAACTGAGAGGATGGGAGATGGCCAAAGATTCATCACAGAGGTTCAGAAAAACTCAGACTCAAAGGGCAGGAAGGACCTAACACAAATCTTGGTTATTTCTGCCTTCTGAAGTCCCCTTCCAAAATGCCGCCCAAGATTCCAAGCTGTTTGTTTCTTGTCCAATCACTGACCATCGAAAGGGATCCTAAATCTGGTGCCAGGCTCTAGCCCACATCTCTCCTTCCCGGAGTCCCCAGTGTCTCTGGAATTAGTGACTCCATGGTCTAGCACACCTGGATGTTTAGTTAATGTGGTGACTGAAGTAGCCTCTGCCC
>BDUI01001064.1:40389-51340 GCA_002335545.1 Apodemus speciosus
TGTGTGTGTGTGTGTGTGTGTGTGTGTGTATGTGTATGTGTATGTGTATGTATGTATGTTAGTATCCAGTGAGTACAGGCTGAGGGTGCATTTGACCATCCTGTAATATCCAGACCCCCTTTCTCCCAGGCAGTCCCCTGCCCTAGCTTAGGGTGTGCTGACCCTGGAGCTGGCTCTGGCAGTATGTACTGTGTAAGATGTCAGGATGGGGACTGTGTCCTTCCCCCACTCTTACAAGGGCCATATGCCTGGGCTGCAGGAGATTGGGACCACTTTGTCACCAGGGGCCGCCTAGGCCCTTTCCCCATGGGCAACGCAGCAGCTGCTGCTCTTTGGCTCGGCCACTTCCGGTATACTGAGCATGGGCCCCAGCAGCTCTCCACTTTACGAAGTTGCCTGGTGGGCAGCAGACAGGATTCCCAGGCCAGTGCTGAGCCATTCCTATACCCTTCTCATCAGAACCCCACGCAAGGGGAGAGAGAGGACTTTGGGACCTCACAGCCAGGCTGAAGAGTTGGGACTCTACTGGCTACCAGCTTGTACAAAGACACACAAAATCACCAGGTGGCTGTGCAAATATTTGGGAGTCCTCCAGAGTAAGAGCCTGAGGTAGATGGTGCAGTGAGTGGTAGGCAGAGTGGGCGTAAACCTCCTCCGTAAGGCCAGCAGTGGAGCTGCAGTGTGGAGGAGTGTTCGGAGGCGGCACAGGGCACATGCAGTCTGCAGGAGGTTGCAGGATAATGAGAGAGGATTTGCCAGGACCCTGCCTGCCAAGGGGACCCTGGCAAGGGGCTGCTGTAGAGTGTAGCATGGCCCACACCACAGCCAGAGTATGCTTGGGGCTGCTTACAGTGCTGGTGGGGCCTGGCCCTTTTTCATGTTTGGGCTAGCCCTACTCTGAAGGCTGCTTCTGTTCACAGGAAGACCAGACACTGTGGGGCAGTGTCTCTTCTGTAGGCTGTCAGGGTCCCCCCAGATCCTGAGGATCTCACTCTGGCGCCCTGAAGGGTTTGTGCAATGGACATTGGGAGGTGAGAGGAGGAGAAGGTCTTTCAGAGCCTCCCTGAATACCTACTGACCTGGCACACCCCATGTCTCTTCAGACCTACAGCCAGTCACCTACTGTGAGCCGGCCTTCTGGTGCTCCATCTCCTACTACGAGCTGAACCAGCGAGTTGGGGAGACATTCCACGCTTCACAGCCATCCATGACGGTAGATGGCTTCACTGACCCCTCCAACTCAGAGCGCTTCTGCCTGGGCCTGCTGTCCAATGTCAACCGGAACGCAGCCGTGGAGCTTACGAGGCGGCACATTGGTAACATCCCCATCCCCACCCCCACCCCTGCCTCCTAAGGACACTGAGACCTCCCCCCCCCCCAGTACCAGGTGCTATAGGACCCAGATAGAGGAGGTGGGAGTGTGGCACAGTGTGTAGGTATGTCACCTGGTCTCTGCCCACAGGACACTGGTCCTGGAGTTGAGCTGCTTTCTTGAACTCTGGGCCTCTTCTAAGCACAAGGGGACATCCCCACTGGGCAGGGCTCAACATTCGCGTAACCACTGATGTGCTGAGTCAACTGAAAACGAATTTCTGTCCATCTGGAGTGGATTTAGGTGATGGAGGGAAGGGATAAAATGCAGACTGCACTGCACTAGGAGACCATGGGAAGGGAGGCCCCGTTGGCAAGGGGCTAGGAATGCCAAAGGCCCAGTAGCAACTTCACCAGGGCTCCTCTGTGCCTTGTGGGTGGGGCTGGGGGCGGGGAGAAGGACTAGAGCACTGGGGTGGCAGCAGCTGTCCCTCTGGGCACTATTGCAGTGGCTGCTAAGGAAGGTTACTACCGCTCTCCTCAAGACAGGAGCTCAGGCCTGAGGCTGGGTAATGGCAGAAGCTATTATTGGGACTGGGTCCAGGCTTCTTCCTGTGCCAGCTGTTCCAGCTGCTTTAGGAACCTAGAGCTGCCCACTATTCTCCCACTTGGCTTCGGGCTGGGCTCTGGGCTCCTCTCGTTTGGAGTAGCCACTTGCAGCTCTGTCTGATGTCCCCTCCCCACCTGGCCTAGTTGCCCCGTGGGTTGGTCTCTCTGACCTAGTGTCGTCTGACCTCTGCAGGGAGAGGTGTGCGGCTCTACTACATCGGAGGGGAGGTCTTTGCGGAGTGCCTCAGTGACAGTGCTATTTTCGTCCAGTCTCCCAACTGTAACCAGCGCTATGGCTGGCACCCCGCCACTGTCTGCAAGATCCCCCCAGGTAAGCTCCGAAAGGATGCTGCCCCAGGTTGTGGCCCCTCCAGCGTGCCCTGGAAGTCTCTCTTGGCTTTCCTCCACACTGGTGTTTATGTTGACACTGTACCTGTCAGTGTGCCACTGACCTAGAGAACAGAGGCAGTGTCTAACAACCCAGTAACCCAGGGTGCCTTCCATCATCCCCAGGGGTGAGGTGCTGTCTTCCCGCCATTCTTTCTCCAAACATGATGTGTTTCAGGGTGGAAGGGTGGACAGAGGTGCCCCTGTACCTACAGCTTTACAGGCCTGAAGTGTTTAAGATGGACACAGGATGGTTGTGACACACCCAGCACTGTTAGTCCCCAGCAAGCACCTGGGATAGGGAAAAAGGCCATCTATCTGTGGGATGATCAGGAAGGGGTCCTGGAGGAGGCACTCGGTGTCAGGAGATGGTGGGATTAAGTTTGTGAGGGCATGTGCCAGAAAGGAGAGTGTAACAAGGGTGGGTAACTGGGGGTGCCGGCTGGAAGCCGTGTAAAAGACAGGGAGATATTTAAAAGCCATCCTGGTCTCAGGCCTTGGATCAGTGTGAGAAAGTTTTGGGTTTATTCTGGGGAGTTGAGGTTTTTCTGAGGATGTCCCCCATAACCCCTAAGAACTGCCCGGCTGGAGCTCCCCTACCCCCAAGGCATACAGCCAGTGCACTCCTCATACAGTTCGTGGCCTGTGTCTGGCCATTGCCTGGGACACGTTGTAGCTTCCCTTCCAGTTTGTTGCTGCTGAGAAGATAGTAGTGGGCTGTGGGCGGGGCCAGCCAGACTGCAGAAAATCTCAGTTGGGAGCAGAGCAGTGCTTGGGCAGCTTCTGTGGTTTCATTTATAATGTGCATCCACATCTCTGGGCTCACTCATCTCTAGTCACCCCTGTGGCTGTAAGAAAGGCTAGGGAGAAAAGTTCTGAGTGACCAGCTTCTCAAAGACCCAGAGTTGGAGGAAGCTGCGGCAGGGCTGCCCTGCCCCACAGAGGCCTCCGGCTGACTAGCCTTGTGCTCGGTCTGTTGGCTCATCTGAGGCTGCAGTCCCAGTGGGGCTTATGGACTGGGCTGGTTTACCCACCTCCTCCAGGGGCAGGCAGGGGTGGAGGTGGGAGCCTCCTGCTGCCTTACCCCTCTCTCCACAGCTCGTGASGGCTGAGCTGGCTCAGGTAGTGTCTTCCTATTAGCGCAGAAGCTGTTCGGGCCCTGAAGCCCAGCCCCTCCCACCCCGCCACCCAGAAAGGAGACAGTGGGTCAGAAGGAGAAGCAGAGCAGAGTCACACAGCAAATGGGGTCTCTGCTAGTCCACTGGCTGCTTACTGGACATGGACTCTGGCCTTTATCTTCTGGGTCATGCAATCCTGGCACTTGGGTAACAAGACTTCAAACAGGTTTATTTTCAGTGTTATTCGTGCCTGTCTCTAGCTATACTATGAAGAATTTAGATGCACACTGTTGCTAATGTCACCTCAGGCCAAGCCTGTATCCAGAGGCTACCATGTGGCCCAGCTATCTTCCCCGGCCCCAGCATGAGACAGGGCTATCAGGTGGAAGGTGCTTCTGACCCTCTGCCTAGCATCCCTGTGTTAGTAGGTCCCATGCCTACCTCACTGCCATATGCCCTACTACTGTACCAACACAGGAGCACCTGTCCCCAGGTGGCGACCACACACGGCACTGGAAGCCAGGCTTAGGTCCCCTGCCTCTCTGAAGCCCTGGGTTCTGCCTCAGCCTCTCCAGGCCATCCCTATCACCCAAGCCCACTTCCAGGCTTCCTTCTTGGCATCTGGCATCCCGGCATCTGGAGGTGGCACCTGTAGGCCGGCTTGTAGTGCCCCTTGCACATGCATCTCCCTGCTAAGGGAGTGCAGATCAAGCGCAGGAACAGAGAAGGCCCATCCTTGCATGGTGGTGAGTTCAGAGCAGATAGCTGCTGGGTGGAACCATAGTGTACCACTTCAGGTGTGGGAATCAAACCATCCGGGTGGTCCCGGGATTGGCTTCTCTGACTTGTGTGTGGTTGGCAGGCTGCAACCTGAAGATCTTCAACAACCAGGAATTTGCTGCCCTCCTAGCTCAGTCTGTGAACCAGGGCTTTGAGGCTGTCTACCAGTTGACTCGCATGTGCACCATCCGCATGAGCTTCGTCAAAGGCTGGGGAGCAGAGTACAGGTCAGTGACTAAGCTGCCTCTGGCGGTGGTGGAGGAGCCAGCTCCAGGCAAGGTATGGCAGCCAAGTAGAGCAGCACAGCCTTAGTCTAGTGCTCAGCAGCTCTCGAGCTCCGTCAGCGTTTCTAGGCCCGCTGTGGGGACACTGGCATTATTCTCGCAGAGATATGGAGGCTAAAAGCTTATGGAGAGCCAAGAGCATGCATGGAGTCAGGTGGAAAAGACAGGTTCAGACTCGGTCTCTTCTGGCTGCTGCTGTGTCCTCAATTTCCCTGGGAAGGACTCTCAGGATGACTGTCTCCCTGACAAGGAAGGAGATTTGAGTGTTTTATAGAGAACAGCTAATTTATGYATATATTTATTTTCATTTAAAGAATGCCAGCTAGCACTTTAAACATGGCACCAGTAATAGCAAGGTGTACCTGGTCTGCTTGGTTGAGGCCCTCAGACCGTCTAGACTAGGTTTAATGAGAATGCAGTCTCCTTTCCCCATGCCGGACAGGAGCGGTCTGGGAGGCAGGGCCACATGCCCTTCTGCTCCATGCCTCCTCCCCAGGCCCCAGAGCAGAGCCGCACAGAGGTACCCACACGTCAGCTGTAGCCAGTGCCTTGCAAGTTCCTCGCCCCTTCTCTTCATTTTTCCAGATGTTTGGAATCAATTTTGTTTTGCAGTCATTCTGCACCCCAGCCAAACCCATTTCAATATTGGCTCTGGGCCACCATTTGTAATGAAACCCGATGAGCATGACTTATGGAAAGTCAGGTTCTCGGCGGAGGACAGAGGTCTGTAAAATCTAACCTCGCTGTCTAGGTCTCAGAGCTGTTGCTCTTTCATGGGTGCCCCATGGTGCCAGTGAGCAAAGCACCCTGGGCCTTTAAATCTGAAATCCAGGGAGGGTCACCAAGCATGCAACCCAACTGCTCAGACTGGGAATAACTCCCAGCCGTGCTGGGATGACCCGGCCCAAAGGTCTGGTTGGACGAATGCCTGAGCCAACCTTTTAGCCCAGGATTTAGATCATTTAGGGAATCAGAGTGAAAGGTTAGAAAATTAATTCTTTAACGCACAAACCCCAAAGGAAAAGAACCGGGAGGCCTGCTTGCCTTCACAGATGCCTCAGGCTGAGTGTGAACCTCCCTAACTGTTCAAAGCACTTCAGAGTGGTGCAGCACCAGGGCCCTCCATCTTCAAATATTGGCAGAAGCCCTTCTCTCGAGCACTGTATCACCATGGAGGAAACCCTGCCAGCACACCCTGTCCTACCCGGCTTACTGCGTCACTGCTGCCTGGCAGCTGAGCATGGCAGCCTAATGGCGGGAGCGGCCCATTCCCAGAACAGCCATGCCCTCCTGGATTGTGGGCCAAACAGAGTAAAGTTTCAGGCTGGTTCGTTAAAGCAGTTTAAGTGGGCTGCAGTCTAGGCCTCACCTCCAGCCGGCACCCGTATGTCGCCACAGCAGATAGCCTTTGCTTGGTGCAGGCTTCTGGGAGCTTGCCTGTGAGCTGCGTCACCAAGCAGTCTGAATTTAGACAAAGTGCTTTGGGGGAAAAGAAATGTGTGGTGTGCCTTGGTTTTTCCAGTAATTGTTCCCCGGCTAGCTCTGCTGGTAAGATTTTCCAAAATAAGCTGTAGATGGGATTAGAGCAGCACCCTGGGACTTGGAGCATGTGGCTGCTTCACTGCTTTGTAAAAACGCCCTCCATCAGACAGGCATGTCRTGACAGYGATGGGGCTGGCCCCAATCTGGAAAGGGGCTGCAGGCACCTACTCAGTGGCCAAGCTAGGAACCAGGGAGACCTTTATTCAGGCAGGAGGTATGTACAGGAGCTTGTCACAGTTCACAGAAACTGACCTTTAAATCTTTGAGGTCCTCTCCCTCCAGCAGAACCCAACTTCCACAAAGCCCTCCCCGGAAGTTTGGTCTGTTTCAGCCGCCTTGCTAGTACCACCTCTAGGCATTTGACCATCTAGCACAAAGAGACAGATCTCTGTCCTGGGGTAGCAGAAAGCAGTGTGGTAACTTGCCTGTGTCCTTCTCAATATTTTAGTCTCTCCCTTCTTCCCTCTTTTTCCAGGAGACAGACAGTGACCAGCACCCCCTGCTGGATCGAGCTACACCTGAATGGGCCCTTGCAGTGGCTTGACAAGGTCCTCACCCAGATGGGTTCCCCTAGCATCCGCTGTTCCAGTGTGTCTTAGAGACACTGGGAGTAAAGGGAGCGGGTTGGGGAGGGCGGGCATGGGGAAAATGACCTTGGAAGACAACTCCATCCAACTTGGTCTTATCAAAGAACAGATTCCTCCCAACTAAGGCACCAACCTGTCTCTGAGACCACAGAAGAAAATCCCAGGGATGGATTTTATGAACAGCTGTGTCTGCTCCATACACGTGCCCTACTCTGAAGGCCAACTGATGGCTTCTGATCTGGTGGCTTGAGCTAACAGGTGGTGTGCTGCCACCTGACTCCTTGTTTAATGACAGAGGTCTGGGACGTCATAGTCCAAAAGAAAAGTGCCTTTCTCCAGGGCTGGAGTGTGGAGTTTACCTTTGGAGAAGAACTTTTGATGGAGTGTGCCCTGCCCCACCACTCTCAGAAAGGATGTACCTGTCGAACTGGATGGCCTACACAGGTACTTCCCCCGACCCGCAGGATGCAGAGTCGGAAACATGCCGCAGGGTAAAGCTGGTGAGATCCGTTCCTTCATTGCCCCTCTTCCTCGGAAGGAAGCCGAAGCCCAGCGTGCATGTGATGTACAGTTCTTATTGTCACATCCATCGCAGAGAGATCCGGTATTGTTCAAGTGTTCACAGAAAGCAGCAAGGCAGTCCTGGGTGAGGTGGCACCACACTGAATGAATGCATCTCTGAGAGCTGGCACCATACTCTGAGGTATAGGCTGTTGGTTTATGGAGACAGTTGCATCAATGAATTCACCTAGCATAGGCTCTCTGAAATGTCTTCTGTTTGACAGAAACAATCCTGAGTACATATGCTGGCTGGGAAGCCAGAGTGGACCCAGCCACTGCTTCTTGCCCTGAGAGTTATGGAAGACAATTCACCAGGAGGTGAGACATCCCAGGCTGGCATGGGCAAATGAAAAGGGCTATTAAAATTTTTTTACACCTTGGAAAATTGCAGGCTTGGTGCAGAGAGCTCTGTCATCTTCGCCCTGGGATGTAAGATCACCTAGCTTTGGCAAAGGATCGCCACAGAAAACTGCTGCAGTGACACCGTGTAATGAGCACTGTTCCCAGTGGCAATTACAGAGAAAACGAGTGTAAATTATTTCAACTGGAAAACCATCCCTTTCCTGGCTGTTTTAGAACAGGGCATACAGGATTGCCACCTGCAACTGGTACTCTCTTCTTGGCTGCTGTTTCTGTTGTGAAATGACAAGCCCATGTTTCTACATGGACTTCCTGTGGAAGTCCCGTCCTGCTCCAGAGGGGAAGGAAAGTGCACCCTCCAATGTGATAAATCTTCTGATGCTCCAGAGACTCTGGGGCACATCCTAGTGCCCCTCCTGCAGGAGCCTGTGGCCTCAGCAGCTCTGGGCAGGATATTTCCAGCTAGGCATGCCAATCCTCCTTCAGACACGGGTGCCTGTGTAAGTCTCTCCCGAGGCTGATGATACAGGACTCAAAAGACAATTCTGAACCCCTCAGGTTCTCTGAAAGGGCACCAACCATGGGCGTGAACATTGTGCCAGGCTTGAAATTTGTCTGTGGACTGCTGCTTCAGACACAGGAAGTACTCGGAACTGGCTGCCTGCCTGCCACGCATGCTCTGAGTCAGAAGACACTCTGGTGTGGCTTCTAGAGAAGCATTCATGGTCCTCTATCAGCTGCGGGCAGCAGGTCATGTCACGTGCTGCCCGGTTTCCTAGGGGCTTCTGGTGCCTCCCCCAGCTGTTCTCCAGGTGGCTGTAGCACAGGCCATTTTGCTGCAACTGGGAAGTACAGGGATCCTGAGCTCCTCAGAGCACATGGCAACTTCTGGAGGCACATGTTGGGAGGTATGGCCCTTCACGTTATTGGCCAGCCGCTGGAGAAAGCTGTACGAGAAAATTCTAGGCAGGTTTACTCTTGGCATCCCTGAGAGTAAAAGGCTGGGAGTCTAGGAAAGGTCACACCATCATGGAGAACACAGGTCCTTTGGGTATGTGTAATCAGTGTCCTCCCAAGTTGGTTTTCCTTCTTATATGGACAGCATTTCTACTTTTAGACAACAGTTGAGAATCGAGAAGGAAACAGTGCAGTACTTGGTGTGGCCTTTGAAAAGTGTGGTTCTGTCAGGCAGCCTGACTGCGTGCGCGGGGGTCCAGCTGACACCATGGCTAGCACCAGGCAGAGGTCTTCATCTTCAGCATCCCTAAGAAGCTAACTCTGTACCCCTCTACTCTGCCGCCCCTCCTTCCTTAGCCCAGCTGTGTGGATTATAGTCCTGTGCTGGCTTGGCAGGGTCGTTGGCAACCTTCCAGATGACTTGGAGACCTGGCATTTTGAGGAAAGGCTAGAGCGGAGAGCAGGGCCTAAGGACAGACACCAGGCAGGCAAGGCTGCTGGCAGACCTCTCCACTGACCTGAGTGGGCTTTAAAAAAAACAAAACTCGTTAATGTATTGCATCAAGCCTCGGTGCTTATGAGGTGCTGTGGTCTTGATCTTCCCCAACTTGCTTCTCAGAGCTGGGATGTATTCTAGAACCTGATGTTTTTCTTCAGACCACAGGAAGGTTTTCTTTACATAGCATGTGCAGTCACACAGGTGCTGAGTTGTCTAGAGCAGAGGCAAATCTGACTTCATTCTTAGCCCCAAGCTGCCATTTCTGAGTCCTTGAGAGGCTGGGCAGACACGCAGTTCTAGCTCTGCACTGTATTCTGTGTGACTAGATGTGTGAGCCCTTGACATTAGAAGGAACCTGGTCAGAGCTCGCTCCTTCTGTCTCTGTGTGGCATCCGTGTACCATTACCGGCCCCTTTAAGTAATGGCCTTCACAGTGCACAGCCACTTCCCAGTGGGTAGAAAGCCACACACCAGGATGTGGGTCAACCGTGAAGCCATGGCATTGCAGACGGGGGAACAAGTAGATGCATGGCTATTGCCCTGAACAGCCCCTGCCGTTGCTTGTGTTACTGCAAAAGCGATGTTTAGCATTCTGCCGCTTTCATATTTATGTAACAATTCCTTAAAGCCATTCAGATGGGTAACTATTTAATTTCTTAAAGACAGTTGTAAAGTTCTCTCTCCTGAGGACAGTGACTTGGTAGAACTGGGGCATAGCTGGTCCCAGACACTGGTGGAGGCTGCAGTGACTCTTCGGCTCAGGATCCACGAGCATCAGAGTAGACTGGGCCACAAGTGGTGGCCTGTGCGAACAGGCTGCCCAGTCAAGCGCAGCCCCTTCAACAGCATGCCCACTGCACCAAGGCCCTCCCTTCTGGAAGTGGAAACTGTACAAGGAAATTGTTGCCATCTTTTATCCCAGAAGCCTTTGCTGCTGCCAGGGCAAGTGGGCTGGTGTGAACTCTTGTTTAGGGATGTTTGGAGGCTGAGGTTACTGTCACTCCTTAGCCAGCCAGGCCTTTAGTGTATTTGTAAAAAGCATGTATTTATAGTGTTTTAGATTTTTCTAACTTTTGTATCTTTCAGCATTGTACCCCATTGTTACAGAGCCGTGTCCCCTCTTCTAAGCGCCCTTCTAATAAACTTTTCACCGTAAAGCTCCTGAGTCAGGAGCAGTCTGATTCCCTGCTGCTGACTCTGGGTAGAGGGATTTAAGAGGGAACCCCAGCAGGGCTGGGGGCTTCAGAGCTCAGCCGGCACTAAGACCACAACCCTGGAGTAATACCTGCCCTTGCCTCCTTACCAAGGGCAGCCCACGGGAGGCCCTGGGTTCCCCAGACATGGTGCTAGTCATAGACACATTCTGGAAACCCCTCTGTTCTTAGCCGTGCCCCCACCCTGCCGGGCTCCCCTTGCAGTCCTCTGCCATGCTGTCACTGTCTCCCATGCCACTGTATCTTTCCAGAGACACAGAAAAATTACAAGTAGCTCCTGTGATGCCATTCTGAATCCAAATTCAAAATGAGATCTGAGCTGCTGTTCTGACTGAAATGTCTATCAATCTCTGGAGGTGTGGACGGACAAGACCAAAATACCAAAGAGAGAAGCATAATTGGGGCAGCAGACAGGACCCCGTCCTTCAGGGAGGCCTCCACCCTCAGGCTCCTCTCCCAGCTTCATGTATAGACCTTTTGTAGTTACTTGGTGCACCTCAATCTGCTCTGGGCAACTAATCCCAATGAATTGTGGAAGTGACTCAGAGCTGCCTTCCTCACCCATGTGTTTCTTCTCCCTGATCCCTCGTCTTGCTGAGGCTCTAGTTGAACAAACTGCCCCTTCCGAGAGGCCCTACCAGTTCTCCCTGGAGAGGCCTTTTAACCTGAGCCTGCACCTCCTTTGTGGTCTGGTGTTCTGAGAGAGAGAGAGAGAGAGAGAGAGAGAGAGAGAGAGAGAGAG
>BDUI01001064.1:52441-95645 GCA_002335545.1 Apodemus speciosus
TTTTTTTTCGAGACAGGGTTTCTCTGTGTAGTCCTGGCTGTCCTGGAACTCACTTTGTAGACCAGGCTGGCCTCGAACTCAGAAATCTGCCCGCCTCTGCCTCCCAAGTGCTGGGATTAAAGGCGTGTGCCACCACCGCCCGACCTGTCCCAAAATTCTAATTTGTCCCCCTCTAGCTCAGGGATAAACGAGTGATACAGTAACTGCCACACTGTGCCTTGTCCACAGTTAGAGCTGAGTCCACTCAGCCAGAGGATCCTCAGTGCAGCGAGCTGGTCAGATATGCAGGGACAAGGCTGCTGCCACCAAGCCTTCCTTCCTGGAATGGGTGAAGACCCTTTCTGCCTATATATAGATAGCATATCCGTTCCTGGGACAGGCAGACTAGTCTCTGCCGTTGCCTCACTTGCCACCATTTTCCTGACAGGGCTGTCCTGGGGCTGGCAAGCACATTTGTTTGGGCTCTCCTTTCTACACCTCTGCTTGTGCCATGACTTACCATGAGAATTTTCATGTCTCCAGTTACCTGTGTCCACGAACTCTTTATTGCCTTTATCTGGAGCCCAGCGTTCCTTCCCCGTGATTCTCAGAACACATCCCAGGAGTGTCAGATCATCCAGGATGCTAAGAAGGTGGCTTTTCAGGTCCCACCTACACCAACTTTACCAGCTGTGGGGAGAGCCCGTTCTGAGTGGGGCTCATGCCCGTTCTGCTTGGCCTTCTGTCATGTGACCTTGCTTGCCTCTTACTCCCATCTGAATTGAAGTCTGAGCTCCAGGAGAAAAGAAACTTCATCCTCAAGACTGACTCCTGTCATTCATGCTCACTCTGATTTGGGCACCTACAAGAGTCGCAGGCCACGCAGGCTGGTTCCCAAGTCTTGGTTCCAGCCTCAGCAGGGTAGGAAGTCAATTTGAAGCAACCAAACTTTGCTAATGATGAATGTCTGGAGATTTCCTAGGGATGGGCCATTGATGCATTCCGTGTCCTTAAATTCAGGTTAAATCAATGTCTCTTCCCACCAACTTTGTTATTCTCCTAAAGCACAGACCCTGGACATGAGTGAGCTCACACCTCTGTAGCATTAAAGCCATCTGATGGCCACTTGTTTCACGAGCACAGCAGAGAGGTTCGCAAGCTGAGCTTGAGTGTCTGCTGCCCAGTTTCTTGGTGGCAAGGGAAGGGGTGGGTGAGCACACATGGGCACAGTACATTTGTCATCCGAGTTCTCAAGATCCTGAGGCAAGGGGACTGAACGCAGAAGGCCAGTGTGGCAAAACTACATCTCAGAAACAAACAAACAAAAACTGGGCTGGCAAGATGGCTTAGTGGGTCAAGGTGCTTGCTGTCAAGCCCGATGACCTGAGTTCAAGTCTCAAGAACCCACACAGTGAAAGGAGAGAACAAACTCCTTAAAGTTGTCCTCTGACCTTCACATACAGGTGGCACACATACACACATATAAATAAATGTAGCACACATAAAGGTTTTAAGACACCCTCTACTCCCCTACACACATGTGCACCAAGCAAGTCTGTATACCAAAGGCAGTCATACTTTTAAGGCCAGGTTTGGAATCTGTATTCTTCCATACGGAGGGAAGGGGAGTGGAACTGTTCCATCACTAGAACACAGGAATGGGGCTGCCCAGTATTCCGAGGACACATGACTGCTATTAACTGCTCATTCTACACAGCAGAGGAACAACCAGAACCAAGCAAGATGTGTCGACACTAGAACCTACTTCCCTCATAGTAAAGATACAGAGCAGATCCTTGGGGAGCATGAGCTCGGCCATGTGCTCTGGAGACGCAGGGTGGGTCACTGAGCAGAGACTCGCACTCTGCTGTGGTAGCACTCCACTTCCCAGGGACACACAGGGGATGTCAACTTCCAGCCCGAGCAGCCCTAAGGCCCATCCAGATTCAGAACACTGGAGAAGATGTTTACATTTTCTCTCCCTGTAGGCCTGAGCCTGTTTGATAATGATCTAATGCTCAATTGTCCCCTGTAGATGGGCGTGTGTGAAGAGCACGCCTGGTCATCACATTTGCTTAAGCTCTTTCTCCTTCAAGCCGAGCACTAATGAACCAGAACCTCTGTCCATTCTAGAGACTTTTGCTAAGTTTAGCTTAACAGCAGCAAACGCCCACCCTTAAAATAGTCCCCAGAGTCCACATCTTACCCCTCCACCATGACTCTTCTGCTTGCTACAGCAGGCCACACAAGGGTAAGGGGCCATGCCTCATGCTCTCTCAATGGTCACTGTTAAGAGGCCATCCCAAGAGCACCGGTTCCTCTTCCAGAGGTCCTGGAGTCAGCTCCCAGCACCCAAATGGCAGCTCACAAACACCTGTAATTCCAATCCCAGATAATCCAACCCCCTCCTCTGGCCTCCACAGGCATCATGCACTTGTGGTGCACAGTTGTCATACATGCCGGCAAAAATGGCAAAACACCCATACACGCAAAAATAAATTTAAAAAAGACTATCCCAAGGAACATGATAAACTGTCAAAGACATTCCTCCCCACCTGTCCACATGGAGGGTGCCACTGGGCACACATCTTCCTCACCTTCTGAGCGGTTCACAGGGAAGGCCAAGTGTATACCCTATGATCCTGGAACCACATTCTACATTGCCCCACTACTTAAGCCCAGCTTCCCCAAATCCTTAGTCTCTCTAGATCAGATGTGGCCAAGTTCTATAAATAGAGAGCAAGCCAGCTGGCTGTCACCCTTCTCATTCTCTGCCGTATTTTCACACTGTAAAAATAGCCTTGCCTTCATCACTTTGAAATCATTACATAACATGATTGTTTCAGGGAAGGAAAATTTGACTCTTGTCCTCCTCTCCCCTTGCTTCTCTCTCTCTAGTTTCTAGAACTCATGGATCCTCACACTGTGATCATTTCTACCAAGCAGACTGTACTTGTCAACAAAAATCGTGCCAAGCATTATGTTACAGAAACAAGAGGTATTTGAGACAGAAAGCCAGCTTCTTACCTTCAGTCCCTTCTGGAACTCTAACTGATGTGTACATAAGTTAGACAGCACCTGTTACCACAGCATCAGCTCAGGAACACATAGGCAAAGTAGATTCTGAAACATTACAGGTGACACACTCTTCAGACTGTATGTCTACTACAAAGGACACCAGGCTTCCACCAACTCATACCCCTTCCCAAACAGAACAAAACACATTAGCAGACTTTATAAATAAATCATCTTTTAATTACCTGGTTTTGTTTAATCAGCAAAATCAAGTCCACAGCCTTTTCTCGTCTATTTTTTTCCTAATCATGTGACCTAATATATTCTCTAAAATCTTCCACATTTTAAGAAAAACATGTTCTACCTTTCTGGCAACCCACAGTCAACTTCCCTAATTTTCCTTCTTAACCAGTGGCTAATGCACTCACCTTAAAGTATTAGTCCCCCTGAAAGGGTAGTGGCAAACCCAAGCTCAAAGATTACAAGATCAGAGTGTGGGGGATGGGAGCACAAGGGACCCGGAGTAAACCAGTACCCACTGTTTTTAGAATACTACCGTCACCAGGCTCATGTCTCCTCCCTGTGTTGGTTCTGGCCTGGCCAAGCATGTTTCAGGTCTTGTAAGTGGTACCCAAGCAGGTGCATCTTGTTTCTGGTCATGACCTAATTCACGTTTGACACTAGGTCAGGACCAGCTCTCAGCCCATGATGAATACCCTCTCATGGCCCCACATGCTCAGAAACTGAAGACCATGAAGGAGACTCATGCCTGCCTCACAGAAGTATCTGTGATGATAGAATAAGCACCTTTAGACTCTTTTTTCCCTCTCTTCCTTTAAAACTTTGGTTTGTGCTCCCCTGGGGCTGACCCACTTAAACACAACACCGGAGGAAGAACGGGGTTTCCGTGGGACTGGGCCCTAGTGTGTGGTGGAACCAACAGTCCTGGAAGTAAACCATGATGGCTCAGGGCCTGGCTGTTGAAGGCTCACCTATCCACGCACTGCTTGGTGCTGGTTGCTTTGACAGCAAGCAGAAAGAAGGGGCACTTGCTCTGAAACCTTGAGTGGCCAGGGAGAGCACCTGGTCGGAGAGCACTGTGGCCAGTGTCAGCAGTGTGCTCGGAACCACTGCTGCTCCTTCGTCTGCACATGACTACACCCAGGGCCCTTGCCCAGCAGTTGGGAGAGGGGTAGTTTACACTCCCCGAGGAGGAAACTTTTGCCTGTTTCTTACAGATATACACCTGACTTTTACTTCTTTGTGGCAGGAACTCAGACACTGAACTTGAAAATGTCATAAGGACTTACTAAGAGATAAACCCATGAGCCACCTGTCCCCTACCCCCCAGGCACACACAGCTGCCTTTCTTGTCTACAACATCACCTTAGTTCAGAGCTGTGCTCTGAGCAGGGACCAGTGATGGTACACAGCAGATACATAAGCTCCCGACCTGCAGACAGTGTGAACGGGCAATCCAACACAGAAGCAGGCCTCCCTGTGGAGCCCAGGCTGGCCTCAGACCCTCAGCTGCTGGCTCCCAGGTGCTCCGACACTTGGCTCTCCTGTAGGACAGACCTCTGAGACTCATTTTACCAGGTTCTCAGAACGAAGATGTAGATCTGAAAGGTTTCCACACTCATTTCACTCCTCAGTCCCTTATGCGGCAGGAACAAAGATTTCTCCCTAGCGTCTTTCTAAAAGCTCAGATAAGGGAACCCAAAAAACCAGTCAAGTGGCCAGCGTGCTAATGGCAATCTTGGCAGAACAGAAGCCCCTGAGAAGGGAAGCACTTGGGGAGCACAGTGCTGGCACTGGTATCAGTCAGACCTAGCAGGAGGAACTTAGTGCTCGTCATCTGAAGAAAGGCCCTCGATCTCATCTCGGTCTCCTCCTATCGCCATCCAGAAGGCCTTGGCCACCTGTGGAGGGAAGCGTGTGACAAAGGTCAGGTGAGTTAGTAATAGCTGACCTTCGGTTCACTTCATATGCGACACCCAAACTGACTAAGGGCTACAATTCTATACTGTTCCCCTCCAACAACACACATTAAGTCCTGAGCAACCACTGACCCAGACTTCTGGATGCACTCAGGGCCGGACATGAGTGCGAAGGGTGGGGATATGTTTGGCTTCATTACTGACAGAACCAAAACCACCAGGGCGCAGCTGGCCTCAGTGTCTGGAAGGAGCTGGAGAAATCGATGATGACACAGTTCATACAAGGAGATGTCATTCCTGACAAGAACATGGTTGCTCTGGTAATGAATAAACAAAACAGCTAAGAGCTCCTTGGCCCAACGGGAAGGCAAGCATGACACCTCTGTGAAGGTGCCATGTCACGTAACATGCACTGAGATATCTCAGTCTGACTGGACACCTGTGTCACTGTTGTACAAACAAGCATGCAGGTGGCTGTAACACCCGGCAACACTCACACTGGTGCCCCAGCTAAGGCCCTGAGAGACGGCAATACCTGCTGGTCTTCTCACCTTTTCTGCATGTAGCTTTCTTTGCTCATGAGGCAGTGTCGCAGCCTTGTCTAGGGGAAAAATATATCTTAAGAAATTTGTCTAATAGCACAGGAGAATCCGGAGCGCATGGGCGCACTGACACTCGAAGGTGCTAGATGGGTTTCTAAGACACACGCTCGCTCATGGCGCAGTCATTACGCTATTAAGAAGCTCTATCTCCCAAATTTTCCAGATGGAATGTGAGTGAGTTGTGGGAATGTGACAGATGCTGTGTTAATGAGACTCACTGAAAGGAAGAGACACACTTCAGAAAACTCGAGAGTGAGGGTAAGAGGACAGAGACAGGATGTTTTCTTCAGGGAATTCTTACCAACAAAATGGTCCAATCTCCTAAGGAGCTAAATTTCCGAAGCTCAGAGCTCAGAATCCAATCTAGCCATCACAAAGTGAGATCCTACTACATAAACTAGAAAAGCTTTGGCATGTGAGAATTGAGGCATGCTGGGATAATTACCTTTCATTTCTTTTAACTTTGAAAAGAGTCTCTCAAAGTTCTCCAGATCTCCTCCTCCGGTGGTAAGACTGGCTAATTCTTGAATATCCAGGTCTAACATGGGGTCTGAAATCAGAGTTGGTCACAGATTACTTCTACATGTGCGAGGTGCAGTCAGTGCTAGTTCTCTGTGTGCGCATGGGCAACAGCTGAGTGCTGACACAGGCCAGCTCGATGGCACTGCTGGGCTGCTGGAGCCCCTACAAAGGAGCGGTCACTCGTCCTCCTTTCAGCTCGGACACGGTTCCCATGAAGAGCTGTGATGTGCTCTGAAAGGCGCCCTCCCCTTGCCACATGCTCAGCAGGGACAGGGTATAATCACGCCTACATCCATTATTATGATGGCCGTGCCTAAGCCTATTAGGACAGTTATCACTATCTACACCTTGTAGATAGAAAAACAGCTTAGCTACTCTGGAGGTAAAATCCTTTGGTGATGTGAGGGACATTGAAGTACAGCCTTATTACAGTGAACTCCTATGTCTAAAAATTGTTCTTATTTTAGGTTTGTACCACAGTAGGAGCCAAGATTTTAAGCTCTACTAAAAACAAAATAAACAAACAAAAACTTTATCTTTTTATGTTCATTTAATAACATGTCCATTATTTTTATGATTGATATAAAATATATATTGTATTGAATATAATAAAAAATAAAAATTATAATAAAAAAGAAAGAAGTGAGAAAAAGGAAAAACAGAATGACCCATGTTTAAAAAGGAATCCCCCTCAAGGCCAGCTAGCTGTCCAGAGGTGGGCTGTTTGAACCCATGCTTGCTTACTACGCTCTTAATACAAAGCTGTCACCATTTCTGCCTCAGCACCTCACTTAAAAACAAACAGATTTACTTTAGTTATGTGTCTCGTCCTGTGTTTCTGTGAGTGGATATGGCTGGCAGAGAGCAGAAAAGAAAAGGGTTTTAGATCTCCCTGAAGCTGGAGCAGGGTGCCGGAATCAAGCCTGGATCTATACAGGGCCCTGCACTCCTAACGGCTCAATCACCTCTCCAGCCTGCCATATTCCTTCCTGCACAGCGACAGTGGCGTCCCTTACCACCCAGTCTCCAGGGCTCTCACATCCTTCCCACTGTTGATGGAGTGGGGCCTGCATTTGCGTAGGCTCCGTGATTTTCCAACATTCTCTGTCACCACTGTCRGGAACACAGAGTACTGAGAGGAGCTCACTTTATACATTTCTGTCCATCCCTCCTCCCTTCCCTTTTGTCCATTGCTCTGTCCATCCCTCTCCCCTCTTTTCTGTCGATCACTCTGTCCATCTTCCTCTTCCCTTCATCAATCTGCCCATCCCTCCCCCTTCCCTTCCATCCATCAATCTGTCCATCCCTCCCCCTTCCCTTCCATCCATCAATCTGTCCATCGCTCTCCCTTCTCTTCTGTTCATCCACTCTTCTTTGTCTCCCACCCCCATTTCGGGAGCAGCAGGGATCAAGCCCAGAGCATGCACGTGCTTGGGAGGCACTCTGTGAATGGGTTACACTACCGAGCCATACCTTCATCACAAGGGATACTTTAACTTACCTGAATATACTTCTACTTTTCTACAGCCCTGGAGGGCAGATGGCTTACTCCTGCTCGAAAGACCATGGGAATCATATACTCAAGGCTCTACCACTACTTGAGGTCCAGTCTTCACTTTCACCCAATTATATGGCATTCTCATGCCCACAGCCTTGACTATTAGAAGTTCTAGCTAGACATTTGGCCACAAAATCCTTGAAGACAATGATAGCGATTTTGGATATCTTTCATTTTTGCTGTACGATTTGTTTAAGTGCATTTGGGGTCATAAATGTGTCTTAGTTCAATGCACACCAGGTAGGCTATTGATGTATAGGACAACGGTCATATTTCTGATTTATCTGTGTAGAGAGATGGTAACTAAGCTAGAAATAAAGACAGGGTCACTTTGTGTTTTAAAAAATATGTTAAAAGGAGTAGTTTAAGGAGAGCTGGCCCAGAGGGTCTGCGAGCAGGAGAGCTGGCTACACTCCTCAAGGCTGTAGCACTCGGGAGAATGGGCCCTGCACCTGGCTGGGCGGCACAGCGGACCTGGCCCTGGTTGAGGTGGGTTGCAGTCCCAAGGGTATGAGATTGGGAGAGGTGGCCCCACCCCTTGCCTGGGCAGTGATGGAGAGTTAGTTCTGATGGTGTGACCGTGGGAGAGCTGTCAGACTGACCAACTCAGCTACTAATCACACCCAGATCCGGGGCTTTGAGCTGGCCCACCCCAACATCTATGTCAACTATGAACTTCTGGGGCACTTCAAGGGGCTGGTCCTGCAGATCCAAAGCTGAAGGATCTCCATGGCTATCTGAGAGGAGTCCTGGTAAGGATCCAGTATTGATGGTGTAACAGAAGCCAGAGGCCTCAAACCAAACCAATGACTCACAGTAATGAACATTTGCAAGCACAGCTGTTTGGGCAAAAAGGTATAGTGTGTTGTCATGTGGAACACCCCATCCCATGTCAGGCGACAGTTTCACAGAGATTTTTGTTGTTGTTTCCTTTGCGGGGAGGAGGTTGAAAAGAGGAGGGCAGATATGGAGGGATGGGGCGATGAGTGGCACTGGGTGCATGATATAAAAATCACAAAGAATCAATAGCATTGAAGACAGCAGTATTTAAATTTTGGGAGGAGAGCGGCCTTGCAAAACCATGCAGGGGTGAAATGAGATGCTGTGCTGGTGAGTGAGAAGATATTGTGTCAGTGAAGCACTGTCCACAGTCCTGAAGGTCGTTCCCAGTCTAGATGAGGATGGGAAATGCTAGAGTTAGTGGCACAGAGGTTACAGGTGGCCTTCACTGACAGCCATCTGAATGTCAGAATGGATACAAGCTGGACAAGCTATGCAAGTACACAGATGGGAATGAGTTAGCAGACTGCAGCCCCCGACTACAGGGACAAGACAAGGAGAGAAGACAGCATGTCCCTTCTCTCCCGGTGTTCTCTATCCAAGACCACTTAGAGTTTTCTTTCTTTTTCTTTTTCTCTCCTCCTCACCTCCTCCCTCCCTCTCTCTCTCTTTTTTCCGAGACAGAGTTTCTCTGTGTAGCCCTGGCTGTCCTGGAACTCACTCTGTAGACCAGGCTGGCCTCGAACTCAGAAATCTACCTGCCTCTGACTCCCAAGTGCTGGGATTAAAGGTGTGCGCCATCACTGCCCAGTCCCACTTGAGTTTTCTATGTGCGAAGTCTAGGAAAGGGTAATCTACAGAAGTTAGCACTGCACATGGCTCATGATGGCTCACAAAGCAAGAACATCGCCACTTTCCCCTCAGAAGTACACCATTGTTACTGTTCACTAAACTACTTGGCTTGCTGGCCATTATAAGGACAAAGTACCAGTGTCTGGTTCACTAAAGTTCTCTAGGTTCATGGCCACAATACATATTCTCCCTAAACCAGATGACATGTAGGCATGAGAGACCCTTTAGAGTGTGTAAGATTCTAACTCCACTCATGTGACAAATGGTCACTATTAGTTTTGGCTACTGTTAAACACCATGAGAAACTCGCAGAAAGCAGAGGTGGTTACTATCTGTCTGTCTGTCTGAGGCAAGATGATCTGAATCAAGATCTTGCTAAAAGAATGGAGGAGAAAAGCCACTGTCTGCTCTTCATCCTATCTAACAGTCACAGGGCATCATGCATAGTAGCACGCCATACATTTTCTTCTCCATGTTTAAAGTCAACTCTTCCAAGTGTTGACTCCACTCTCTGACTGAGTGTCTATCTTGAGTTCTGCCGCTATCTCTGGGGAGCTCACAGAGGAACTTACCGACAATGCTGTCAACCTGTGCGCCTGCTGAACCACACGCACCACTGCGATGACCAGGGAGGGACTCTGTCCTCTCAGCTGTTGGCGACGGCTCCTGCTGCTAGGGAAATAGGGAAATACAGGGAAACAACAACTTAACAGGAAGCTACCTCAGTGAGAATTCCAAAAGGGTTTACTCTTCCCACCCCCAGCTAGCTGTAGAGAAGCACTGGCAGAGCCTGAAGGAGGAGACAAACAGGAACAAGGTCACATTCAAACACAAACAGCTGCAAAGCAACTGCCCAGCTGAACTGTTTTCAAGGAAAAACTATGAAACGTTAGGATTTTGCTGCAGAGTGCTAGCACATACTTTGCATCATTTAAGATCCATGCTAAGGGCTGGGGAGATAGCTCAGTCAGGAAAAGACTTGTAGGTGTACAGATTGGAATTGGGTTCCCAGGACTGACACACACACAAAGGTCAAATGTAACCACTGGGGAGGTGGAGACAGGAGGTTCCTCTGGGCTTAGTAAGAATTCCTGTCTCAAAGGACCATGGCCGGTGTTCCTGAAGATGACCCCAAGGGAGTCCTGTCGCTTCCACACACACCTGCATATACACAAACAAACATGAACATACGCACAGACAACTAACACTGATATAACATAAACAGTTCAGCGTCTGGGAAGATGATGGTGGTGTGCCAGCCCAGCACCTGGGCCTGGCAGGCTGACCTAGTGACCTCGAAATGGAGCTGCTGAGGACAGAAGGTGAAAATGGACTGTTGGCTCACTCAAGAGCCAACTCGGGACCTTGATAAAGGTATTGAAAAAAATCATTTTTATTTTCTATTCAAGATTATCCTTGCATATTTAAAAAGTGCTCTAACAAAAAATAAAACAAATAAACAAACAAACAAAAAACCCTGCAGGATATCCCTGGTGCAAACCTGCCAAGGGATGGACTAGCATTCCCTCAAMAGGGGTCAGGCACAATGGGGCACTTTAGAGTCTCCCTTCTACTGCTGAATTCTCTTGCTGACTCTTAAATGGAAATGAGAGAAGTGATGAATGTGTAAAGATCTGTAACAACAAGGGTATTAAGTCAAAGAGAAGGAAAGATGTGACAATTCTTTACCTCAGAGTGACAGCTCTCTGCTGATCCAATGCTGCGGTTTGCTCCAGCCAGTGAGTTGAGAAGGCTGAAGCCCTGGCTCCTGTCTGAAGAGAAAACATCATGACTGTTGCTGATATGACTGCAATGACAAGCAAAGGCTCTGTCCTCAATTCTACCTCTAACCATGCTGGTGAAAGAGTTTAGATCTGGGGCTGGAGAGATGGCTCAGAGGTTAAGAGTACTGGCTGTTCTTCCAGAGGTCCTGAGTTCAATTCCCAGCAACCACATGGTGGCTCACAACCATCTGTAATGGAATCTGATGTCCTCTTCTGAAGACAGCATATTCTCACACACACACACACACACACACACACACACACACACACACATATATATTAAAATAACAATAACAACAACAACAACAACAATAAAGAATTTAGATTTCAAATGTCCCCTGAAGGCCTATGTACTCAAGGTGATGAAACAACATACTTAGAGGAAGTAATGTCATCGGGCGCATGCCCTTGATTATATACGAGTACATTTTAGTTATTTTCAGACCCACCAGAAGAGGGCATCGAATCCCATTATAGATGGTTGTGAGCCACCATGTGGTTGGTTGCTGGGAATTGAACTCAGGATCTCTGGAAGGGCAGTCAGTGCTCTTAACCACTGAGCCATCTCTCTAACTAAGGGTGCATGCCCTTGAAAGGGACACTGGGATGTGGGCCTCTTCTGTTTTGCTTCCTGGCCACTAAGTGGTGACCAGTCATCTCCATCAGACACACACACCATGATATACTATGGAGTGACAGGTCCAAAGTAACAAGGCTAATCAACTACAGATTGAAACTTGGAGCCAAAGTAAACTGAGCCTTGCAGGCTGATCATTTCAGGCACTTTGTAACAGTGATACAAAGTTGACAAATGCATAGTCTCTCGATTTTGAATAATCTGAATAACAGAAGGTTGGTCAAGGTGAAAAAACTAGCTGGCTATTACACACAAATGCTATTGCATGGCTTCATTTGCAAGCTATGACATCAGTGTTTTGATGGTTGATGTTGATTAAACGTCCGGAACATTTTCTATGTCTGCTTGAAAGCATTACTACTGGGTAAATAGGAACATGGCATTTTAAATACTGTTGTTATTTTCTTACTGAAGAGCCACCCTCACTCAAGGTTCCCATGCTGTTTGTGTCACAGTGAGGACGGATCTGGGGTATCAAACCGGTCAAAGAATCACCAAGAACACAGACTAAAAGTGAGCCCAACACTCAGGGCCTGTAAGGCTCGCTCACTCACCATGCTCGGCAGAGGCCCACTCATCTCAGTTTCCAGCAAGTGTTCCGGGCAGCAGTGCTGGGATCAGACAGGGGCCTAAGGCTTCTGTAGCCTGCAGCCCTGGGGCAGCGCACCCACCTCTAAGGGTGCCAGAGCCTAAGGATAGGTCCATCCCAACAGCAGGTAGCTCTCGCTCATCTGTTATGAGTGTGTACATGCTGGCTGACTGGAGTAAAAGGCAGACTACACAGGCAACACAAGTGCCTCCCTTCTATTACTGGAAACAACTTGGAGTCTGGGTCATTTCAACTGTAATTCACAAGTATTGCAAATCCCATTTCTATAGTTTGGCATCCCTGAACTTGGCAGGCTGGTAGGACATATGACCGCAGCGCATCTTAGACCAATGCCTCCCTTCTTATAGGAAGAAGCCAGGCAGAGAGGCATGCAACCCTACAACATACTATAAACCCACCTTTGTTTTTTCTATGACTGTCCATTTTTAAAAATAATTATTATTTTAAGCTATGTACATTTAGCCACAATTTTAAAGCCAGCAGAATAATGTTTAATGCTCTGAGGCTAACAGATAAAATCATGAGAAAAAAAAAGAGTAGCAGGAAGACAGAGCTTAGGATCAAACCCTAGCTTCCCTCGGCCCCACCCACCTGCATGACCTCAGACAAACCAACTCCTGCAGTGCCTCAGCCTGCGGGTCTGTGAACCAACGGTCGCTGAGCATGAGGTCCCTGACCCAGAAGCCTGTGGCCGAGAAGACACTCTCAGCCTCCCCTCCTCACGTATCTTGGAATTTGCTGTGTTTGAGTACTTTTTTCTTTTTTTCTTAATAGAGTTTATATAAATTTATATTTATTTAAAATCCTTAAATTTTAAAACCTTAAAAAGCTCACAATAGGCCATGAGTTAGAATAAGCTGGAGGGAGCTGTGCTCAGTGTGCTCTGATAGACAATGGAGGGTTCAGTCCGCTCATCAGAGGGTTCATTATGTTCCTCTGCTTATATTCTAAGGAAGTCAGAGATACATACATTTATACAATTGAGAAAAGAATCCACTTTTGTTTATTCRAAGCAGACTGCCTGCGTGGAGTGTTGCTCAAAAGGCTTGGCTGGTATTTTATACACTGGGTCTTCTGGTTTAGTGTTCTTCACAGCTCTGCCCACAGGCACCAACTGCACGCCATTCTCATGGAAAAGAATTATGTAAATCCCTCTTGCTTGCTGGTAAACCCCACCCTCAGCCTCCCAGGTTTCTGGCATGGGGATGCTACTCCTATTGAGAAGGTCCTTTCCCTTCAGCTGCTGAAACCGTACACTAGACTAGCAAGAGACAAATCAGGGGACTTATTCAGCTAATTCTTCTAGAACTTCAGGGATGCAGGGGGGGCAAGGTTTTATGAAAAAGAAATTAGTCAGGAATCATAAAAAGAGCAGTCGCCGCTCCATGAAGCCCCAGGCGCGCCAGGGCAGACTGCTTACTGCGCTAATATCCAAACCAGCTTCTACTGCTTTCCCCTAAACAAGTTAAGCAGTCCTAACTCAGAATCCAAAATGCTCCCAAATCCTAAACTTTCTCAGCACCACCATGATGCCTCAGTGGGAACTGCTATGCCGCCAAAACAAAGGAGCAATCCACTGTCCCAAATTACCTGCAGGTGGCATGCATGGGTATACAGAACATATGTACTGTATACATGTGTGTTAAGTATTCCAAAATGCAAAGAGTCTAAAACCTGAGAAACTTAGTCCTAAGCATTTGGGCCAGGGACATTCAGCCCATGTTACATATTTATGAGAAGGTTTAATTCATAAGTTAGACAGTTAAGACAATAACTACAATAAAACAAGTATTTAAAACARAATATAGTAATGAAAGTTTTCTAACTGACTGGAGAGATGGCTCTGCAGTTAAGAGTACTGGCTGATCTTACAATTGGTTTCCAGCAATTACAAGGTGGCTCACAACCCTCTGTAACTCCAGCTTCAGGGACTCTGGTACCCTCTTGTGGCTGCTATGGGCACTGCAGGCCCACAGAGCCGCATACACACTAAGGTCCAAACACACACACACACACATACACACACACACACACACACACACACACACACACACACACACACACACCCGGGGGTGGGTGGGTGGGGGATCAAATCCATCTTTAAAAAGAGCTCTGTGGGATAGCTGCTCTCTCTCCAGACATTTCCATGTACTGAACTCACTCCTCTTGTGACTGTGGGAGAAGATACTCTATGGATTTCTGGGCGGCAGCTTCTTCTCTTCACTTCATCACAGTTGCCTAGACAACCAGCATCATTAGCTCTGCTTCTGAAGCCATTACTAACAAAGTAGGGATCATGTGAACACAAGCACTGAAATACATCAGCAGCGGAATGAGTCAGGATGACCTCTGGGTGACTGCTGGGTAGGTGGCAATGTGTGGGATGGGCCACTCCCAAGGTCAACCCACCTCCTCCGGCAGGATGGTACAATATGCCGCCCTGTCACTCAGAAAAGCACTCAAGTTGAAAATAGGAGTTATTTATTTCTAAAACTTGTGGGGTAGTTTGTTGACTGAAGGTAACCACACTACAGATAAAGAGGGACCTCTCTGAATTAAATTCATCTCCAAAACATCTGGCTCCATTCTAGTGGTCCAGTGAATTACAGATGGGAGACAGTGGTGCTATAAAAAAAAACCAAAAAAAAAAAAAAAACCAAAAAAGAAAAAATCCTACCGAGCAGTGTTTGTTATTAGCACAGATTCTTCAAATGTTAAGAATCTTCTTGGCCACAGCCCCGGACCTATGCGGCCTGCTAAACACTTTGTGTTCCCTTCTCAGTTTTTACTTCTGAAAAGCAGCAACTCTTGGGCATCACTGGAGGCAGTTCAAGCATCCTGTTAATCCGTTACAGTGTTCTTCTATCCTTTCCCACTCTATATAAAAGCCTTCTTTTCAGTGAACCTCTCGTCTTCTCCGCTTACATGTGATAACCAGGGCCACTCATTCTCACTACAGCCAAAGCACTCCGAAGTTCATAGAGACATTGCACCCACTTTTTAGTGATAATCTTAGGCCATGCCATACTATCTGGGTTATATGACCCTAAAGAAAGGTCACAAATGCTGTTACCAAGACCAGGAAAAAGGAGTCTGCATTATTATAGCATATTCTATTTCCTCCTGGTGAGTTTAGAAAACGAACAAACAAAAACACAAAAAAAACCCCAACAACACAGGAGACTAGAGAGATGGTTCAGTTCTCTTCTAGAGAACCAGGCTTCCATTCCCAGCACCCAGTGGCACTTCTCAACCATTTGTAAGTCCTGTCCCAGGGGATCTGATGTTGTCTTCTGGTCTCCGTGAGCACAGGACCCACATGGTGCAGACATATAGATAAGCAAAACAACCCCGCATATTAAAAAAACAAAAACCCAAACCAAACAGACCACAAAACCATAAAACCCTATTCATTCTCTCACTGACCCACTGCTGAAGTCTGTACTACATCATTAAAGCAACGCTTACGTAGGCCCACTTGGACTCAGCCCGCCACGTGGTCTGGCTTGTGGTACAGGATCAGAAAATACCCCTCTGCTGTCCACCTGCGACATGGGGAGCTACTTATAAGTCAAGAGCCTCGCTTTTCTCACTCTCTACTGTTCGCTGCAGAGAATGAAGCACAAGGAAGTGACAGCAGCAAGGACAATAAATAGTGAGTGCTGGGGTGACCGTCCTTTTCCTTTTGCACTCACACAGCCTGAAGACTCAACTAAACTTGGGAATGGGCACTGTCTTTCCCGCAATCATGAAGGAGAGCTCTGGGCTAGTTGCAACAAAGGCCCTACTGTGGGTCCTACCTCCTCAACCTGGAGTGCATGCCAGAAAAATCTTCAAATCAAGAATAGTCACTGAGACCCCAATGTGGGAGACAGTGGCAGTGAAGACTCGAAGGAGACAGCTCCTGACCCGGTGCGTAACCAGCTTTGGAAGAGTAGGGTGGCCAGCAACATGGCCTCCAGCGAGCCTGGAAGAGGGCGTCTCCCAGGGCTTTGTGGATACCCTGAAGGGCACATCATTCTCCCTGTCTCCCACTGCCTACACTCTTCCCACCTCCACTCCTCTCACTCGCTGAGCCGGAATATACATGGAACAGCCGATGACATCATGGGGTGGGGGGGCAGTCCAGGTGCTCAGGCCATATCTTGGGTTCCTGAATGTAAAGCTTAAAAGTTGGGCTCCAGCACAGCTTTATGGGAGTAAATGACATCCATTTCAGTGGTTGCTGTCCCTGAAACTGGACCCTGAGGTCCCGAGAAATAAAGCTGAGCTCCCAGAGTTACACAGGTATCAGCAGACTGACTAGAACCCTCTTCACCGACATTCTTCCTCTCACTAATTTGATGCTTTATTTTTCTGTGACATTAGATTCAAATTTTTTTGGGGGGAGGGATTTGGTTTTTTTCGAGGCAGGGTTTCTCTGTATAGCCCTCGCTGTCCTGGAACTCACTCTGTAGACCAGACTGGCCTCGAACTCAGAAATCCGCCTGCCTCTGCCTCCCAGAGTGCTGGGATTACAGGCGTGCGCCACCACCACCCAGCTTAGATTCAAATTTTTATTTAATTATCTTTCACTTCTTAAAAATGTATATGGAGGGCTGGAGAGATGGCTCAGCGGTTAAGAGCACTGACTGCTCTTCCAGAGGTCCTGAGTTCAATCCCCAGCAACCACATGGTGGCTCACAACCATCTGTGATGGGATCTCTTGCCCTCTTCTGGTATCTGAAGACAGCTACAGTGTACTTACATATAATAATAAATAAATCTTTAAAAAATGTATATGGAGCTGGATGTGGTGACACATGCCTGAAATCCCAGCGCTTGGGTTACAAGGCAAGAGCATCAAGTTCAAGGCTAGCCTGAGCTATGTAGATGATGACAATGATGGTGATAATGATGACAATGACATAATGTTTAAAAGTAAAAGGCATGAGATATCTACTTTCTCAGGTGAACATCTCAGGCAACTGTGAAAACTGAGGCCTTGTATGTGGGCACTCATTTTTCAGTTCTTTCCATCATTACAAAGGTCAGCCTGACCTGGCATCTGGAATTTCCACCATGCACTCATTTACTCAGGACATGCAGGAGCAATAGATGATCATTTAGGTAATGCTTTAACAGATACTCAATTCATCTCATTTGTGGGGAAAATGGAAGACTGCTGTGTGGAAGAGTTGCTTCTACCCACCATCCAATCCCAGGGCTCTCTGCTCACTGGGGGTGGACTAGCAACTCTGTAGCATTTGTGAGTCTACCAGCCCCTTCCCTGGCTCCCCGCCCCCTCTTCATCTACCATGGGGCTATCTGATGTAATACCCAGAAGCCACCAGTGCAGAAAAAACCCTCCACAGAACGTGCCAGTTTTCAGCTTATGAAAGCAGGGACAGGAGCACTATGTAACACAGCATCGACAGCCAGCGAAGGGGCTGTGTGTACTACCCTCCGCCATGAGGTGTAGGCCTCAGCAAGGCTGAGCCAGAACAATGTTCCAGACTGTACCCAGCTCCTAAAGGTACTTCCCAAGTTCAAGGCCTTGCCTCAAGCAAAGTGCTTTACAATGTGGCATTCTGATGTACCAAATGAGAGACACTACTGGGAACCTCAAAGGGGAGGAGATGGGGACTTAAAACATGTCACATTTGTCATAAGGCAGTGACCTAGTTTCTACTTTCATAGCAGTGATAAATAAGGGACATTACCAAACTATAAATGTCAGACCCTACTGGTTGGTTTTCAAGCCACAGACCAGGCTCTGGTGGGAGCCTGGGAAACAGAGAAAGGAGGTGAGATTTCATCTATATCCTTTCCTCGAGTCGCAGCCTGAGCTCAGACTGAGCAAAGTTAAGATATAACAGCAAGGGAAGGAACAGGTGTGCAAAATGAAGAGGCTAGATAGCCCCAAAGGTGCCCTCATGTGATACAGGTCCCACCCACTTCATTTCCTGGACCATTTGTGGTGAGGTCTTTAATTCAGAGTGGAAACTATGGGTCTCTGGAAGTCTGACATTCCCCATACAATGGTGTCTGGGGACTTCCTATTGGGCAGAGCTTAGAAAGCACAACAGACCTCGAGCTCTGCTCTCAGCCATTTTCATGGTAGCTCCTGCCATCAGGGACATTTCAGGCACTGTTATCTCCCAGGTGCAGTTCAATGCCACAGATAATGCTGCCCGGTCAGGTGCTATGTGGAGCTGGGCCTTATACACACAAAAGCAGGAATGTGTCTGTCTCCTAAGCATCAAAGTTCATCCCCTTGGGAGCAGTAATGCATTCACTGAGAATGTTACATCTGATGAAACAAGACACTGACAGAGCCAATAGCAGAAACTCCATTGTAAAGTTAGCACAAAAGTCTTTGTCAGGAAGATCTGCGTACCCTTCTAGTATGGTCATATACTACATAACACTGACATCTGAAAAGTGGCATCTGAAAAGATGAAAAGGATTAGGAGGTGTGGCTTTGTTGGATGAAGTGTGCCCCCAGGGATGGTCTTTGAGGTTTGAAAAGCCCAGACCAGGCCCAGTGTCTTTCTCTCTGCCTATGATGTAGTTCCCAGCCACTGCTCAGTGCTGGCCTGCACGCTGCCGTTTCCTGCCACGGTGGTAATGGACCAAGCCTCTGCAGCTGTAGGCCACCCCCAATTAAATGCTTTCCTTTATAAGAGTTGCTGGTCATGGTATCTTGTCACAGCAATAGAACAGTGACTAAGACAGAGCTGAAGAAGCCCGTTGTCTGATAATGCCTTAATGAGTTCCAACAAAGCCATGATGATCCCTGCTATAAACAGACACACTGCACTACCCAGCACTGGGCTACCCGCAAGTTCGCACTGCACATACTACTTGAAAAGGATGATAAATGATGCTGATTTACACACGCATACTGTGGTTTTATAGTTATTTCTACTTACAAAAGAAAGTTTATTCCAAAACTGCTCACAGCAGCCTCCTACACCTGCTTCCTGTGTTTTGTGACTACACAGGAAGGCTGCATCAGGTGACTGACCTATACCCTCCGGGTTTGTGTGAGCACATCTCACAATGTTTACATGATGATGGCTTCATCTGATGGTGTCTTTCTCAGGACATATTCCCCTATTAAGCAAAGAGGAACAAAGCAATGATTTGTCTGCAACTATATAAATTAATGTTTGCTTTTAACCTGGTATGAGGTTTTAAAAAACACCGAGTACATACAGTGTAGAAGCAGTCATAACTCAAACTGAAGAGGATGCTAATCCACCTGACTCCCAGGAGAATAAAGAAAGCACTGCCCCACCCACACACAACTCATCACCCTTTGCTGCACTAGCTAGCGTGAAGCTTTGCCAGACTTTCTTTGGATTAAGTTCAGGAACGATGCATTAGAAGTAACACCATGCTATTCAGATAATATAAAAGGATTTAAAGACAATAAGCAAGAGAAACCCCAAACCTCAGATATAATCATTACCTCCAATCAGTCTCATTAGAGCCTTGCTCACAACAGAGCACCTAGGCTGAGACAGCTTGTGGCAAAGCACTCACCTGGCTCTGCCAGTGGTTCCCCTGCAGCAGGCCCACCTACTTCATCTCTGTGCTCAGCTCTTACTGCACTCATAACTGCTGAGCTAAGCGACCACAGCACGATGGCAACAACACTCCTGCTCAGGAGACCTGCGGTCCTGTACCACCTTAGCTAATTCACTTTGTGGATGGACAAGTCACCTCCCCAATCCCTCTTTTTCCTGTAAAAGAAAGAAGCCATAGCAAATGCATATATGGAGGCACTAATGTTTTGCTCGGGCTTTGACACACAATTGTGTCAAAGAAGCAATGTTCCTTACATTCTATAAAACACAAGGATAGGAACTAAGGAGATGGCTCAGCCGGGTAAAGTCCTTGCCACAAAAGTGCAAGGGCCAGAGTTCAACGCTAGGTAGGCATGGGGAGCCAACTGTAAGCTCAGCATGTAGGAGGCAGAGACAGGGATACCCCGAGAGCTGGCTAACAAAAGCAGCCAAAATGGTGTGCTTCGGGCTCGGTGAGAGACCTTGCCTCCAAATACAAAGGGGAGAGTGACCAAATAAGATACTGATGCCAACCCTGGACCTCTACAAACACACACATGTACATAAGCGCCTCCTCTGGTAATTGTGACTACATAGTCACATGCAGCAAAAGAACCCAACAGTAAACCTACAAGGTCATTATTATTTTTCTTCAACAAACCCACACACCATGCTCTTGGGTGTGTCTTGCTTTCTTCCTAAGCATCTTTCTTAACGTTGTGCTTAACCTCTATATTAGTACTTACTGCGCGCGCGCACACACACACGCACGCACGCACGCACGCACGCACGCGCACACACACAGAATTTAATGAGTCAACCCAACCACAGATGTATATTTTGTGTGTGCATGTGCACACATGTATGCGTGTGTGCTCAATGCAATCTCTTCTCATTATGTTAGACGGCCACCATTCTTCCGATCTCCCTGATCATTCAGTCACCCTGAACCAAATCTTGTCCAGTCCTGAGACAGGATCTCATTATATAGTCAGGCTGATCTCAAATTCAGGGGCCTCCTGCTTCAGTCTCGTGTTGGGATTACAGGCATGGGCCACCACACCCAGCACGAAACTTCCATGAGAACATCCTTCATCTCACAGGCAAACTAGGAAGAGTGGTCACAATGAAAGCTGGTACTGGGGTAGAAGCGTGGGAAGGCACATCATGGACAGAGAAAAATGTTTTAGCGCTGTTTTCAGAATTGTAGCACAAAATAAAAGAACCAGCTTTTCCCAGAAGACCAGCTCTACCTGCTGAGGCCTTTGATTTCTTTATGCAATTAATTGCTCATAGGACGCTGTCACACAGCTCTGAGCTATTACTTAAAGCACTCACAAAAGGGTGGGTGACCCACTGGCAAGGATACCATGATATTCCTGCACTATTTAAAGGCAAGCCCAGAAGCTTCTGAGAGACCTCTGTCCAGGGCAGTTGAGAGGCACACACGACCCACTCAAAATCTCCTCAGAGGTGAGTGCAGTGCCCAATATAGATTCTTCTGCTCTCCTGGACCTCCACTAAGAATCACTCAGTTGAGGTATGTCTTGTCACCTTTCTCTCGCCTGGAAGACTGGTATCTTCTCCTGGTCTTCCCTGGCCTTCTGTATCACACAGCAGCCAGTGCTCTCTCAGTTAGATCATGCCATCTCTTCTATCCAAAGCTTTGGTGAAGTGCTTAGTTTTACCTTATTGATGCCAAAGCTATCAAGATGGCTTATGGAACCCTAAATACCCAGTGCTCTCTCCCTTCTCCCATTCTCTCTCCTCTGTAGTCACAGGGAACACCTAGCCATCCTTCACATGCCGGGGTGTGCTCTCACCTTACTGCATGCCCTGTCAGGATGCTCTTCTCCCAGGTCTAAATCTCTGCCTGCCAAGGGATCTAACCTGACCACCCTGCCTATACTGCAATCTACCCCAAGCCTCAATGCCCAATCTGGTTTACTTTTCCACTAACTATCACCTTCTAGCACCCTACATAACTCACTAGTGTCCTGTTGCCTATTGAATATTGTTCCCACAGGGAGCCCACAGGTGCAGACACTGACTGTTCAGCAGTGTAAACCAAAGGCAGGGCCCCAAACACAGTGTGTGCTCAGCAGGTAGCTCCTGAATAAACTTCAGACTAGAACCTAAAGTCTACACCAAGGCGAGACTGGAGGCCGGCAGAGGACAACTCAAATGGCCAAGTGCTCAGGGTCTGACAACACTCTTAAATGATGGCAGATGCCAAGGAGCATAGGTGACCTTTGTGTTGTACTAATGACACAAGTCATAGGTATGGAGGAAGAAGGGGCATACTCCCTGCCTTCTCCTCTCCTAAGGTGAACTAGTACTGGCCCTGTCTTGTCTTTCTTCCTGTGGTTTTTGGAAGTCAGGATTTAGGAATGTGAAAATGCAGGTTCTTGGTGACTATAGACTCAGAGGCCAACACAGCTTTCAAAATGCCCAATTCACTCTCTCCGATTAAGCACACTCACACAAGTCAAAACTAGATGACTCCTCTGTGCCAGCAGTTCTCGCCATGCCTGTAACTGAGTCCCTGTGGCTCGTAATAGTGCAGCTGCCACCCATCTCCCAACCACTGCCCTCTTCCTAGTAGACTGGCCCAGACAGCACCAGCTTCGAAAGTTTGCAATGTGCAGCCAGGACTGGAAGCGGCTGATGAAGACCAACTTCATCATACAGATCACCAATATACAGATCAAAAGTATAGCCCGAGGCTGGAGAGACATCGGTGTTTAAAGCATGTGCCTCTCTTGTAGAGGCCCCTGAGGAGTTTGTTTCCCAGAACCTGTGTCAGGCAACTCACAACTGCCTGTAACTCCAATTTCCAGGGCATCCAACGCCCTCTTCAGGACTCCACAGGCACTGCACACACATGCACCGCATCCCATGTACACATAATTAGGACTTGATACTGTTACCTGATTCTCAGGAGGACAAGAAACATGGAGGAAACTTCCTTATAGTTTAGTAATTTATAGATATAGTGCGTTAAATGGATGGAGCTCAACACATACAGGGATTTGGGAAGCTGAGTGTCCCTTCAAACCTAGTCAGAATGTCTGGGAGGGCAACCAGAGCACTGCTACTAAGTTCCCAGGGGATTGCATGTCACCAGCCTGGTAATGAGTGTGACACTTCTTGACCTCTGTGCCTCAGGCAAAGTCATTTAACCTCTGCACCTAACACATATTGGATACTGTGAAATTAAATAGGATAATGAACATAATCTAACTCATGGATATGAGAGATGCCAGTCACATATCAAAGCCACTCCCTTTACAGCATAGAATTCAGTGCTTTTAGTATAGTCACAAATTCTGCAATGATCATCTCCAAGTCCAAATTTTCATGTTCTGATAAGGAAATTCCATCTCCTTAGCAACCTCTTTGTCAGCCCTGGGGACCACTAATCCACACACTGCCTCTATGGATTTAATTGTTCTAGATATCTCCACAAAGCACAATGACACAAAAGCTCTGGGCACAGCAGTGGCATGGTGGCTTAGTCCTGGTATAGCTTGTGCGTACTTTCTTAGAGCTGAGTACAGTCTGCTGAATGCACTGCCCACTGGTTCTGGAGTCGTTTGCATCTATGGGCTGGCTGGCTGTTGCATCTATGGGTTGTCGCGAATAGCAGTGCTGAAGCATTTACACGGATGCTCTGCATGGACATGTTTTCTCTTGAGTACACCTAAGAGTGCAATAATCTGGGTGTATGGTCGCTTTAAGCATAACTTTTCCCACTATTGTTGCTTTCGGACGAGCTCCTGTGTGCATGTAATGCATTTGTAATGCATTTCGGTCACTTTCGTCCCCTCCCCATTACCCTTCTCCCCCCTCCCACTCTTACTGAACCAATCTTCTTCCCAACAGTCTCTATCCTGTTTTCATGGTTGATTGGGGTTCTGTTGCTATTTTGTGACTCACGGAGTGTAATGGAGCTGCATGCATAAGCTGGATAGAAGGTTATTTACTGGGCAACTTTCGTAGCAGTTATATCACAGAAGAAATGACTCCCCAGCAACCATTAACAGCCAATAGCTCCTAAGGTAGGTGGGGCTTCATGAACCTCTCCAGAAAGCCTACTGTGTGACTGGGTAGATAGCTTAGCCATTGGAGGGGATGCAGTGCAAACAGAAGGCCCTGTGTGTCCCCCCACACCCACACCCAAGTAAAAAGCCAGGTATGAAGGCATGTGCTTATCAGTATAGCCTAATCAGCAAGCCCCCGGGGCCCAGTGAGAAACTGTCTCAAAATACAAGGTGAAGGCTCTGAGGAACAATACCCAAGATTGACCCTTGATGTCCTCATATAGCTACATCTCACCTCCACATATGCACCTATACACCTGCATGGAAAAGGAAGGGAGGAGGCAGTAGCTGCCGAGGACGATGTAGCTACTAGCTGGCATGCACACCAGAAAGGCTGCAGGTTCTCAGGGAGCAGAGGAAGCAGGCTGGCCTGGAAGGACCCTATGGCCCTCCACACAGTCACACGGCGCTCTGCCTCGCTAGGGACTGACTCCTACATCTTAAGGCCTGTACTTCCCTGGCTACATCACTTGCTTCTCCTATGAGGAGCTGGGTTACTTGGTTTAACACAGACCCAGGTCCCCTTAACATGAAAGTAAACTAATGCCAAAATTTTGGGGTTTAGCTGAAAGTCCATCTGTGTCCCGGACTGTAGAGAAGCATCAGATGAAGGCAAAGAACCAGGCAAACCCCATGTGCCTCACGCCTCACACTTACAGAACACTGCTGACGACACAAACACACAGGATGCAGACATACTTTTGCACAAAGATGCAGTCCTACTTTGCTCTGCATTGCTATGACAAATGTCAGGACCAAATCAATTCTGGAGAGGAAAGGGTTTAATTTAGCTTAGAGTTGCAGTTAGAGAAGTCAGGGCAGGGACTCGAGGCAGGAACCTGGAGGCAGGAACTGAAGCAGAGCCCATGGAGGAASACTGCTGACTGGTTGTTGCTCAGCCTGCTTACATATGACAACCTAGGACTCCTACCTCACGGGTGGGGGTGGGGGCCCGCAGCTCCGCCCTCTGTGGGCTCAGTCCTTCACATCAACCATTAGCTAAGATGCCCTACAGGCTTGCCCACAGGCCAAATGGAGGACAATGGAGGATATGGTACTATCCTCTTCCCAGGTACCCCTAGCTTGTATCAAGCTGACAGAAAACCAACCTGCACAGAAGCAAAGTATGTTCAGTGTGTAAATTTACACATGTCCTGGACCTCCCAACTACCCAAACCAGTCCCTGCTGTTATAACACTGTCACAAGCTAGGCACCCTTCCCATAGACCTTATCCTCTCTACAGTACACGCAACAGCTAACACAGTGAAACTGCTAAGGGGGCCCCTCTTACTGGTTTAGGGAACAGTGACAAGAAAAAGAGTATATGGTGTGTGTGTGTGTGTGTATCCTGAATACACATATATTCATCCATTCAGATGGACACGTTCCCTCCAACCATTTCCAACGCCGTTTTGTTAACTCAAGGACATGGGAGGCCGTAACTTCACCAGGAGGCTGCACAGCTATAAATATGAATTATAAGCCGTCGTTTCTTTAATGTAGGAATTGGGGTCAGAGTTTTCAAAGAAAAAAAAAATGATTAAAGCCAAAAAGCTTCACTGAACTTCTAGCTATTTCAAGAAATGTATAACAAGCAGTACTGAATAGAACTGTATTCTAAATTGATCTAGTTTATGGACCATGTCTTAAACTTAGTTTTACAGTGTACACAGTCTGAAGCAGTAGCTAGCTATGACAAATGCTCAACAGAGAACTGATGAAGGAATGAATGAGTGTGGATGAACAGAAAGAACCCATCAGATAGATCCGATTCACTCCAACGTGATAGTGTGCAAGAAGGGGCTTTGCCAACACAAGGGTCAGATGAGAGGTCAGGTGCCAAGCACCCCAACAACAACCAGGATGAAGCCTTCTGCACCTGCCCAGCTGGCCACCCACTTGCCCTTTACCTCAGGGAAGACAGGCTAGGTCGACTATGAAACACAGGTTTCCTCACTCCCTTCTGCAGTGCGTCATCTAACCAGCACACTTGTTCAGGCACCACACTCTTGACTAATTTAATGTCATCACTGGCCTTATAAGACCATGAAGAGAGATATGAACAAAAACATACGTACGGAAAGAAAACATGGAAAAATTAAAAGTAACAGTGTCTCAGTCAGGGAACTGCAGAAGCCAGAACCAAGGCTGGGGCAATCTTTCTGCAGCATCTCTGGAGGGAGGTGGCTCTGGCACCTCAAGGGTAGGGCTCTGACCTTTTTTTTTTTTTAAAACAGTGAGGCAATAAATCCCCACAGTTCTAAGCCATCAGTTTGTTCCTGAACACTGAGCAAGCTAATGCAAGCTCCAAAAGCYAGCGTCAGCCAACTAGAGCCTACRTGTCAGACCTAGCCTTCCACCTCATAGTCACCACCATCACACCCCGCAGGGCCCAACAGTCACCCCTGGACTGCTGCCTCCCACACACCACCCTAATGTTAACCTGCTGAGAGCCCACCTCCAGGGTCTCACCACTTGCTTGCTCCAGGAGAAAGCCCACATCTCCTGTCTGGTGTTCTCAACTCTAAGGGAGCTCCCCCTGCTATGGGAGACTCACCTAGAAGCTTTATAACATAAATCCTTTGCTCGTGGAGCCATGCCTCCTCCAGCTAAGCGTTCTCCCCTTCAATTCTGACCATCCCATGAAGAATGGTAGAGAACCCATGCTCTCCTGGAAGCTCTCTCCACATCAAGACTAATGCAACAGCTGCATATGTGACTGTGTTCATCACATCTTGCTTGTCTACCCGGCATCTGAAAAGTACACACAAGCCCCACTCACATAAAGAGCCCAGAAAGGGCAAAGACAGAGAGCACTACAGAGAATCCCACACCTAGATTAGCAAGCCCTTTAATTATAAAGCTCATCTTAACATTTTGGGGCTAGAGAGATGGCTCAGCGGTTAGAGCACTGACTGATCTGCCAGAGGTCCTGAGTTCAATTCCCAGCAACCACATGGTGGCTCACAACCATCTGGAATGGGATCCGATGCCCTCTTCTGGAGTGTCTGAAGACAGCTGCAGTGTACTCATATAAATAAAAAATAAATAAATCTTAAAAGAAAGGACYCAACTGAATATTCAAAAATTCTTTTAAAAAACTTTAGGTTATCTTAAAGCCAAAGACAATGTGAGGCCTACTGTAACATTCGCAAGCTTGCTGAATTACCTACTCTACACACATTAAACATCCCAACATCTGGCTCTTCCTTCAACTGAAGATTTGAGAATTGAAACAAAAATTCCACAGTCTACTAATGGTTCCATGTATATCCAGATAATTTAAACCATGTCACAGGGTAAAAGCAACAGTCTACTTACTCACCATTCTTCATCACGACATTGGACCAGACATTGGCATTCAATGCTTGTACAATCCGCTTCACACCTGTAGATTCAGGGAAGTCATCTGCGGGGAAAGAACCGCACAGGTCTGTATACACACCCAGATATAGCTACACGTTCATATATATGCCTATATGTACCTGAAACCACTCTCACAAATAACTTGGTTTAATTATCTTGTTTATTTAGCTGTTGCTTCATAATGTACTGTGTATAGCAATAAATGAATAAAGCAAATACAGGGCCCAGAGCTCCTGATAAGAACGGTCAAGACAGAAGGGAGTTGTATGATCAAGTTATCTTCACTTATGGAATCTACTCATAATACAAGTTCTTATTAAACAACCACAGGATAGCACTAAAAACACTAATCTTAGGGCTGGAGAGATGGCTCAGTGATTTAAGAGAGCTGGCTGCTTTTGCAGAGGTTTAATTCCCAAAGCCATGTTAGGTGGCTCACTACAGTTCCAGGGGATGGATGCCCTCTTCTGGCCTTGGAGGTACCTACAGATAAGTATACACGTATATATACATACATATACATACACAGCCTAACATTCAAACACATAAAATAAAAAATAAATCTTACCAGAAACTGAAGGTCCAGATGGCTGGGGAACAGAAGGCAGGCAACACACAGCTGCCCTGGGGGAGGGGAGTGGGAGGCTCTGGGTTTATTTTTGGCTTGGGTGTCAATAGGTCTGGCATGCCTCCTAAGGTTTCTGGAAATTCAGCCTTAGCTAACTCTGACTTTAAAAAGAGGAGCATAAACTCTACACACAGTCTCCCCATCCTTGGCTGGCAGTGGAGAAAACAGGCRGCTGACGATGGTTTTCAGCAGGGATCTCATTTTCATYTATTTAAGCACACACGTGCATTTTYGAAAGTTCTAAARCGGGCCGTGGAATCCATCGAACAGACTCTGCCAAAGCTGGGACCATAGCATGGGTTCTGCTCAAAGCTTCTCAAGCTGCCGGAGGACACTAGTATTTATAGGCTCTTGCTGTGATCGCTCTAGGTTAGACCTGAATCTTAGACCTCAAGCAAACCCTGTTTCCTGCAGATGGCAGCACTCACCGTCCTCCTCAGGCAGCTCCTCTGGGCTGAGCTCCACCAGCTCGAAGCCATGTTTGACGCACCACTCTTGAGCCTGTTGTCGGTTTATTCCTAAAACAACACGTGAAGGATGTTAAGTAAAGCCAAGGTGAAGCATGACTGACCCTCAACACCTCTCAGGCCTCAACGTTTCCCCGGAACGTCAATGGCATCCTAAAGGCATCTAAAATAAAGCTACAGATCGGAAATGACCTCAGCCTCAAAGTATGCTGAAAACAACCAACAGAACCACTGCAGGGTTTTCAGAGAGTAACATGGTGAACAGAGGACATGGATGGACCTGTCTTCATGGAAAAGGAAATCTGCAAGAAGGCTGGGCTGGAGATGGCTCAGCGGTTAAGAGCACCGACTGTTCTTCCAGAGGTCCTGAGTTCAATAGCCAGCAACCTCATGGTGGCTCACAACTATTTGTGATGGGATCTGATGCCCTCTTCTGGTGTGTCTGAAGAGAGCAATGGTGTACTCATATACATAAAATAAATCTTAAAAAAAAATCTGCAGGAAGGTCTTACCATCTTCACATACTCTATCACAGACCAGGATCATCACCTCGGGTAGCCATGTTTCTGCCAGAGGAAGCCATGAGGAGACACTGTCAAGACCGGATTTCTACAGGGCGGAAACAAACAAAAAACACAGAGACACGCTGAGGAACTCAGAGGAGAAGCAGAAAGCTACAAGAATGTCTGACTGAAGGCGTCCCAGGAAGCCAGAGCTTACCTGTGTGCTGTCAAAGTAAACTACAAGTGCCTGGACCAACTGGGCAAGCTCGGCAGTGACCAGGCACCTGCTTGGCACCACGCACAGGCTGACCTCTGCAGAGTAGTACTTGTTATCGATGGTCCAGGGGTAAAACCTCACAGCATCGCCGGACGTCGCTTCCACAGCGGCATCTTCTGTCCCAAGGATATCTGCATAAACAGCGCAGTGTCTCTACGGAGAGCACAGAACCTGATACACTGGCCAGTTTATGTAGTGAGAAAACCAGACTGACGCAGAGCCCCGGCTGCTTCCCTGTATCGATGAGTCTATCGGCCCTACAATTCCTAGGAGAGTTTCTTCTCTAATAATCACTACAAAGGCAATGGTGGCCTTACTTAAATCTTTGGCTTTCCTTCTTTTTTCTGCTTTGCAATTCTGCAGGACCCTCCAGTACTTGTCAAGTGCTGTACCACTGGGCTATATCCTTTTTTAGAACACAAAAATCATTAGCTTTAGATTAGACAGTCGTGGGGGTGGAAGCTACCTTGATAAATACCCAGGAAAGAGCAAAGAGAAAAGAAAGAAGGAGGGTATATTAATTTTATTATTTAAGTCCTCCATGGGAAGGAGATGACTGCAGAAATTCCTAACTACTTTGCACTTACTGCATGCTAAGAGGATGAGCGGATTAAGGCTAAGCCATTAATAAAATAGAGCTGCATATATTCCTTGGGCTAAATGCTTAGACATTAATTCAGTTAATGAAACAAAATAATAGATACTGATAAATGGCTCCAATTCTATTTATATCCATTCTTGTTCAGTCTTTGAAAACCACCCAAATCCTTATTTGACAGAGACATCACTGGCAAATTTAAAAACGTATCACAGCAAATTAAATGTTTTCCATTATAACTAAATACTTCAAACTTTTATGTGCTGTGAGGTAGGAAAACTTCACTGCGGAGCATGAATCAGCCATGGGCAAGCACACAGAACTACGGTCACGAAGCTATAGAGACCTGCCGGTCCCCGCACCACCCAACACTGAGAATGTGGAGAGTGACTGAAATGGTTCTCAGCCAAGCTCCCACCCCCACACCTTCACCTCATTCAGAGGGAAGAATGAGTGTGTTCTGTGTGCACTAGGGTGTGCAGCTGTGCACACACACAGGCTGGAGAGGACGTCTACCACTCTCCACCTTATTCCTTTGAGACAGGGTCTCTCATCAAACCTTGGGCCGTGCTGGTGTCAGGAGGTCCCTGCGACTCTCCTGAGGTTATGAGTGCACCGGCAACCATGCCTAAAGCCATGCCTCCGTCATGTGTGGTCACACCCAGCAGTGGGTGCTGGTCTTTGAAATCCTTGCATGCCCAGCAAGAACTTTACATCTAGCTGGGCGGTGGTGGCGCACGCCTTTAATCCCAGCACTTGGGAGGCAGAGGCAGGCGGATTTCTGAGTTCGAGGCCAGCCTGGTCTACAGAGTGAGTTCCAGGACAGCCAGGGCTACACAGAGAAACCCTATCCCGAAAAATCCCCCCCCCCAAAAAATCTCTCCAGCCCCTGCCTTGAAGTTTTTGCCCAAAGTGGTCAGTCATTCCTCTTAAAGGAACGGATCTGTGTCCATGTCTGAAACTGACCTTTGACCTCTTTAACAAACTGGCAATTCTGCCTCACTTCCACTTTCAGTTACAATCCTTTATTTAGTGTTAACTCTACAGCAGGCAGCTACAATGTTCCTCACACCATGACAGCCAGGTGGGTGTGCATCAGGACAGAGGAGCTATTAAAACCAAAGGCTTTGTTTTCACATCAGTTTCTTACAGAGAAAACAGGCAAACAAACAAACAAACAAACAAACACAAAAACCCAACTCCTAGACCCAAGTCCACCCCACAGCCTGAGTTAATGCTCCAGGCTAACAGTAGCCTCGTATCGATAGCCCAGCCAACACAGACCCCATCTGGTCCGCAGCACAGAGGAAAGCAGCCCAAGCCAGGTGATGTCACAAAATACAGACAGGCTTGGAAAAGGGTAGGAGGAGCCAATATGAATGAGTCGTCATCCTGGGCTAATTTACAATAATGACCTGGCTGTTTCTGAAAGGGGAAGAAACTCTAGCAGCAGTATTTTTAAGAGGCAAAGAAGAAACACAGTAGACTAAGCCCATGGCTGCCACTATTTTCCAAGTCCTGTACTTAGAAGCTGGATTCCATGTGGGGTTATGGCTTTTCCAAATCCGAGTCTTCAGTGACATAATACAATCAATTAAATTGCAAGTACACGCTAACTGCAGCCGTGAACATCTGGACCTGCTAAGGGGTTGCACACACTAAGAAGCACCGGATGGTGCACTTTAGTTGGGCAGACTGTAGGCTGCACAGATTGTATGTTAATAAAGCTTTTTAAGATAAGTAAATAAACAAAAACAAACGGGAGATGGGGTGGCATATTTATTTCTTTTTGGGTTAAACTCAAATGGGAATAGAACCAAAAACCAAAATGAATTTTACTTTCTGGTGATTTGGTAGCTGCCTGGGTTGTTTTACTCTTTGAACTGCCTCAAACACCTGCAGAGCCCAATCTACTCAGCAGCATGGCTCTGTTAGGCATGTGCTATCTACTCAGACTGTCCAGTTAGGCCGGGCGTGACCTTTGTTATCATATCTGTGCCAAGTACGAAGGCGGGAAGAAGGAGGAAGAGTGCCTAATTCCAGTTCCCACTGTCAACACAGTGTAGAAAAGGGAGACCACTCGTGGAGCAGAGCCTAAAGCTGAAGTTTCCCTTCCTGCTCCCTTCAGACGCTGGCACTGTGACCTGGGCTCGGAGTCACACCACTCTGCGGTATAACCACTAGGCATAGCACACCCTTGGACTTAAAGATCCACTGTCTCCTCAGGACCAAACAGGAACAGAGCAGAATGAGGGGACCATCTCTTGAACCAGCAGGACAGCAAAACCATTCATTCACAAACTGCTTACGGCATCTGAGGTGTGCTGTGGCTATGCGAGTCTGCTTAGGTTTGCACAGCCTGAAACCCTTCTTTGCCCTTCATTATCCTGAATGTGGATGGCCTCGGCTCTTCTGCACAAAGAAACTCCCCAGCAGCTTTGCCCTCCAGCCCTCATTCACACTGCTGGCGGCCGCCTGGTGGAGCTGTAATACGCAACGTTTTAAGAGACAAACAGTAGGTGATTGATTACTAGGTCTGTTATTACACACTTGGATTCACACCTTAAAATAGTTCATTGTGGTGTAAAAAGTTAACATGTCACTCCAGGTTCAGCAGCAAACCCAACCCCGACCTCACCCCCACCCAGTTATAACTGCAAGTACAAACAGCATTCCCTCCTTGAGAACCTGCTCTTGGCAGCCAGTGAGTCCCAGCTCCCTCCCCCCCCTTACTTTCTCCCTTGGGGAGCTTATTCCCCTACAGCCCAAAGGTGTTTAAAAGAGAGACTAAAGCTAGGTGATAGAGGCTGCATGCACAATGGTCAATGGAGTGACCTGACATCTCTGTCACCTGCTGCATGGGCTTGGAGCCCTCAGCTAGGACAGCAGGCCAATTCCGAAGCACTCAAAGGAAGGCGGTACAGGTAGGGAGGTGTGCTTCAGAGTCTCAGCACTCAGTGGGAAGCAGACTCAAGTCCAAGTGCATCCTCTAAGCACACAAACCGCTTACACACATGTACATCAACACACCTGGCCTCTTTTTACTTAGACATTTTCAGCTTAAAACAACAACAGAAAACATTCCAGTGATGACACAGTACTACTGTGCCTGGAATTACCCATTCCTCCTGTAGTGGTAGAATAAGAACATTTAATACCAACAGATTTCATGGCCAAATCGTACTTTCCATGGCTTGAGAGGAGTGACACTTGCCACTGCAAATTAGGACAATCCTTCCAGAGACTAGCATTGTTCTGAGAATGTAGAGTTTCCTGGGCATTGATCTTCCTGCCTCCACCTCCCTGGTGCCGGGGTTACAGGATGTGGCGTACATCAGGTTTATGAGGTCTTAGGGGTGGAATCCAGGGCCTAGTCAAACTAGAGAAGGACTTTACCAGCCGAGCCGCAGCCTTAGCTCCGTTTTCATTCTACAAACTGCAGCTGCCTTCCGGGTAGGCATCGGCGTCCCCTATGCCAGTCTGAACGGGCTCCTCTTTCCTGCTACCCAAGGTGCCTCTTCCTTTCCATGGTGCAGCYAGCACTAAGCAGGCAGAGAGCACTGGAAATGAGCCACTACAGCCCTGCATTGGAGTGTTAGCCAGAGTCTGGCCAGAGTGTACCTCAAATAGAGACAAAACTCCTGTTGTGGCTTCAAGATTGAAATGTGCAAGGAAGTGCAGGGATGGAACACAGAGAGGCTTGAGATGAATGTTCATTCCCAGGGCATAGAGGATGACTTCGAGGTTAATTCCCAGCACCCACATGGTGGCTCACAATTACCTGTAACTCCAGTTCCACGAGATCTGATTCTCTCTTTTGGTCTCCATAGGCACCAGGCACAAATGTGGTACATAAATGTACAACACCATACACATAAAAATAAAGTTTAATTTTTAACAAATGCTCATTCCCCAAGTCTCAGCCCAGTTTTCTCTGTGCTACCAGACTCCTGACTTTGTGGTTGGAGCTCTTATGAGGAAAGTCTCCTTTGGGCTGCTCTGGGACCGCTTCTGACCACCTTGTAAAATATGACTGTCTCAAAAGTTTTCTTTTCCATTGTTGAGGCAGAAGAGAAAGCAATTAGGAAAATTACAGGAGGCAGCAGAGTCTGACATCAGCCAAAGGGGAAGACAGCCATATGAAAGAAGAGAAGCCAGGGAGATGCGGTAGGGAGAAGCATGAGGCCCGAGGTTTCCATTAGCCAGCAGGTAAAATGGCCTTAGAAACCTCACCGTGCCTCTGTTGTTGCAACTGGCACAGCCACAGGGCCAAAACTCTGAGAGAATGTCTTCTGGGGGTTGCATGCTGTCAGACACTGCAACCGAGAAAACCACACACACCACGAGATCATGGTGCTCCGTGTCAAGGGCCCTAGCTGTTAAAAACCAGAATGCCAGGGCTATGACGCCACACTGACAAATATCAGAAAACTCCTGTCTGGAATGCCCCGAGTAGCCATCCTGAAGCCTGCTGGCACAAGCACAGGTAGCCTTTGTTTTGGGGGTAGTGTGGAGTCTCTGAGGGAGGCCTGGGCTGCGAGCACAGCCAGCCGGGTGGCCCAGCAGCATGCCCCTGCTGAAGAGCAGTAGAGATTCCCTCCGCTTTTAACGCTCCCTACCTCCTGGCCTCCCCTTTTCTCTGCTGGCCCCTCGAAACCCATGTTTCCACATGCTCGTAGGCTTTTTATATCGCAGTGGAAAGTTTTAAAACTCGAAGCAGAGGAAATCCAACCCAATCCTCCCCCTTTCCTTCCAGTTTCCTTTCTCCCAGTATCATCTGGAATTGGTCACCATGGCCTCATCTTAAAATAATTGTGTGTGTGTGTTAGTGCACGTGTATATGAGCACATGTGGTCTTTGCTTGCCTCTAAAGACCTCACAATGCAATGACACAAACATGCAAGAATATAAAGAAGCTGGCAGAAAGTGGGAGATAATATGGCAGTACGTTTTATGAGAATGAAGCAGGATTCATCAGCCTTAAAATTTGCATGCTGTGTGCAAAGACTATTAGACGATTCACAAACAACCCCTACACAGATTTTACAGAAAAAAAAAAAAGACATCTCTAAATTCCATCCTCTTAAAAACCTTTATTTTTATTCATGGGTACATGCATGTGCCTGCTCATCTCTATGTGCGCCATATGTGTGCTGTGTCCTTGGAGGCCAGAAGGTGGCGTCAGATTCCCTGAAACTGGAGTTACAGGCAGTGTGAACTGCTTATGAACCGCCTGATGGCTGGTGCTGGGAACCAAACCCAGGTCCTCAGCAAGGGCAGCCAGTGCTTTTAGGAGGTGAATCCCTTCTCCAGCTCCTCATCACTTTTATACATTCAAAATTAGTTGTAATTACATCCAAAGCCATGCTTTCCCACGGGGACATGATCTTGCACCACAATGATTTGTGTGGACACCTGGAGATTTTCTTTCCTGGTTGTCACAAGTCAGGAAATGGCACTGGCATCTAGTGCACAGAGGCCAAGAATGCTTGCTCAATAGCACAGCCCAAAACAGTTGTCCAGTCCAGAATGGCAACAGGGTGGATGCTGAGGACCCCCGGCCTAGAGGGAAGAAGCCCTGAAAGAGCGATCCAGCTCTAATCAACAAAACAGAAATCCTACAGGACTGAGCTGGTGCTCTTTCTTGCGGAACCCCTCACTCCAGGTGCAAAGGTCTTCCCTTGTTCACGTCTCTGCTCACTCTACTGCATGCCTCTAGCCATAAAAAGTACTTGGTAATTAATTCTAGATGCCTGAAAACAACCCTTGAATATTTTTAGTGAGAAGACTGGATGAAACCTATTCCATGGAATAATGCTCTCATTCTGCTAACAATGTAGGTGACTGGAGCAATGCTCTAGGTATTTATGACGGATGGCCCATGTAAAGATAATCAGTAAATAGTTCTGGAGTAGTCAGACTACAAAGAGAGGCTACAAGCAGTGGGCAGATTTCCCTCATGAACACTCCAGAACTCAGACAGAAACATGACCCCGCCCTGCTAGCACCGCTATGCTGCTGCTGACCCAGGGGCTGCACGCTTTCCTCCCCTGGACAGGCTGATGCTCAGGGAAGCCTCAGCGGGTGGGTCAGAACCAGCAGCCAGGTCTGTGTGGAATAGTAAGCTCAAAGCTGGTTGTGAGTTTCTGAGCTTCTCACAGCTGCCCTGCCCTGGGCTGCCTCCACCTTCGTCAGCCTTGCTTCTCAGGTAAGCTGCAGAGATCTGTTTGAGGCACCTGTGCACTGGCTCTGACGTAAATATGTCCAGACTGCCATTCTTGCCAGAAAAGTTTCCAACAACTTTCAGACTTAACCTTATAAAATGATTTTATGTCAGATTTGATTATTCACTGAATGTTGCTATTGCTGAAGGGACTATATGGGGTGGAATCACATGACCACCGCATTCTGCACAAAAGCCAGCAGTTASACAAACACACCAGAAATTAGAGTCTCAGTCTAGACAGGCTCCAACCTTCCGGGACACAACACCGTGTGCTGTGTTACACATGGTCCTGCACAACACGGCTGACGAACCCTACTCTGCACCTCCTCCCACTAACTGTAACGGCAAGCCTTGTGGTAGTCCCCTACCAGCAAATAAAACACGTGAGTGACAAGCTGCTCACATTAGGTCTACAGGTAAGGAAGCAAGCAGTAAGTACCTACAGAGACATTTTCATTCACTGTTTGACTGACTCATTTCCCACCCAGGTCCCGACGATCCTGCAGCAGGAGTGGGAACGTAGTCTAAGAACTGTCAAAGTTCTTGCTTTGTATTAAAATAATCTGCCATTTCTCCAGTCTCCATTTTGACAATGTGCAGTTCTGGTTGCCACAATGTCAAATCATGTTTTGTAAAAACAGAAAGACGGATTAAATCTCGGCTCCCCAACTTTTGGAGAAGCTCGGCCTCACTGTGCTTTAATTACATACTGGAACACAGTACTCTTGCCTGTGAAGTCCCTCAAGTCTGAGGATAATGGGTTTATCCTAAGTTTCACTCCTTAAGCTAATGACAACATCTCTCTTATAAGAAAAATAGAAATCTCAAGTCCTAATGTCAGCTGGAAATATTGAATGTATTAAGAAGTATCATGATGAAAACCAAACCAGTTTCTGCCCCTAAATTTCAAGGGACGCCAATGTTCTTAGTGGCTGTGGTGGCAGCTCTGAGGACTGGTGGCAGATCTTGCTGCCCTCATCTCTTCATCTGGTGAAGAAAATAAAGACTTGGAAACATTACTGATGAAACGCAGCTCCAGAGCAGACCGAAGGCTCCACTCAGATTCTCTCCAGAAGCTTAGGAAAACCACAAGCTATGACTCAGTCGGATCCCACCCCTGAAACAGGAAGGTCCTCTCAGTAACTTAGAGCCTTTTCTAAGCCTGAAGTCTGGTGGATGGAGAAACGCTCCTGATCTTGCCAAGAGTTCTTGTTTTGCCAAGAAGTGATGTTATAAATGCTTGCTGTGAGAATCTCCATGGCCAAGTCTGTCCATCAAAACATTGAGCTTTTTTGTTCCTACTGTTTAGAAACCTGAAGACCAGAGAACGAAGACTTCTAAATTCTGAATACGGAAAGCTAAATTTTCCCTGGGCTTGTAGCTCATCAGTGGATGGCTTCTGTAAGATGCACAAGGCCCTTGGTTCAATCTCCTGAACCTTGGGGGGGAAGGGGTGGTGGACAACACAACACGCAAATGTTCAAGTCAACATGTTAGATGTCTGCTGAAATCTCAAAATAAGGCTTGATTCTTAAAAAATAAATAAATAAAATAATCTAGGTTAAGAATGCCGAAATTGCTGGGCATGGTGGCCCCCGCCTTTAATCCAGCGCCCAGGAGGCAGAGGCAGGGGGAACTCTGTGAGTCTGAGACTAGTTTAGTCTAGACAGTGAGTTCCAGGCCAGCCAGAGCTACATAGTGAGACCTTGTTCAAAAAGGAAATTCAGAGTCAATAGCAAACACAGAAGGAAGAATTACTGATATAGGGAATCCTTAACCTGATGGGATGTCATATTAATATTATCAGGTATGTAGCCTACTCATATTAATCCTATACAGTGAACTGACACACAATGTCTCTGCCTTAAATTTAATTAGCTGAGAAAAACCCAGAAATTGTTAGACTTAAAGCACAAATGGTCTTTTCATGTGTATTTAATGTCACACATACTTCCTATGTTAAATAATGCTCTATTTTAATGTAATATACATTCCCTAAGCAGATTCCCCCCTTTCCATTCACCAGCAAATCTTCAACCATCCCAGACAGTAATGAAGCATATTTAGGACTATTCTGTAAGTATTAATTCTTCCTACCACTTCATACCCCAAGTGGCCACCTTAAGCAGCAGTTCTGCTTACTACGGAGCGACAAGGCATCTTAGCTCTGCCCTTCTCTGGGCTAAGACTTGACCATGAACACACACAGCAGCAGTCACTGCCTGAGCACTCTGGGTAAATTAAACCTTGTATTTCCAAACTTCTTCACTGTAAAATGGAAATGTCCTATCCTATTGTGATTAGAACTAAAGTAAATTTTATTTTTTAAAAACACAGTTGAGGGTGTGTGGAAAAATGGATTAGAAGTTAGGAGCACTATCTGATCTCCCAGAGACCTGAATTCAGTTCTCAGGACCCACGTGGGAGCTCCCAACTGCTTGTAACTCTACCTCTGAGGATCCAACGCCCTCTTCTGGCTTCCCTGGTATTGCACTCATATATACTCACAGACACACACACACACACACACACACACACACATCTATTAAAAACACTCTTGGGAAGAGTTCTACATACACATAGAGTACTATTATAATATCTCTAAGTTTCTGCATGTTACTAATTGAATTTTGCTGCAGATGTTCTGGCAGCTTGTCCAGATGTGGAAACAAGGCAGCTAACCCAGTTGTTGGGTTGGCATCACATATTTTAAAACCACACTGGCTCTCCAAAAGTTCTTCTAATTACTTCCAGAGGAATGAGATGTCAACTCTTTTTTTTTTTTTTTGGTTTTTCGAGACAGGGTTTCTCTGTGTAGTCCTGGCTGTCCTGGAACTCACTCTGTAGACAAGGCTGGCCTCRAACTCAGAAATCCGCCTGCCTCTGCCTCCCAAGTGCTGGGATTAAAGGCGTGTGCCACCACTGCCCAGCTTGAGATGTCAACTCTTAATGTTTTATAATTTTTACAGGCAGAGCACACATTTTTACTACACTCCTCTCGAGGGTAGGAAGAGTGCCCTAAGTCATAATTTTAGTGGCAGTAGCTAGAACAGACACTAGGCTCTATGTTTAATAAACATTTATCAGAACACACCTTTCTAGAATCAAAGTATTGTGTTCACCAAACACATTCGAGGCAGAAATTGCTCTGGCCTGAAGCAGTCCCTCCCATGCACTGCGCAGTACCTTGCACAAGCTCCTCCAGCATGCTGAGCTCCTAATAGCCTACACTGTGGGAGCGCTGAGACAGCTCGGAAGGCAACAGTGCAGAGTGCATGTGGTAGAATGAGAGATCTAACTCCCACAAGCTATCCTCTGACAAACAAAAACTTATTAAATATATATAATATATACATATATTACATACATATGTTTATAATATACATTATATAATATATATTTATATTTATGTATATATTTATAATGTATACTTTCTCAATTAAATTTAAGGCGGAGACACTGTGTATCAGGTCACTGTGCAGGATTAATATGAGTAGACCACATAAAGCACCATGCCGGCACTTTATCCACAGTCAAGGCCTACTGATGCTTAAAGTGAATTTCTAACAAACTTGACATTTGATTCTAAGATACTTTCCAGTGTTGGTCAAGGGCAGTAAAGCAGATCTGATACAGAGAGCCTGATGACAGAAACAGGATTCCTCTTCCAGACCCAGGCAACCTTCCCCTCAAAGCACATCTGAGTCAATCCATCATCGAGGTAGTCTCCATCTTTCACCCCCAAATTAAATTCATTCCCTGAATAATGTAACTCAGTCTTTAACGCCATCTGTGGCTCCGCCCCCATGACCTTATAAGAACTGACCAGCCCTCTTTGACGATTTACTTATTTAAATAATCTGCTGGCTGTTCTGCTCCTCTCTTGCTCACTCATGGAGCACTAATGAGTGGCACCTAATTTTAACAAGAATTAGAGTTTCTTAAGACACTCTACATACAGAAACAAAACGGGCTATTTCATAGAACTTCACCCCTCCCCCCCCAAATAATGTTCARAGTCTCTATTAAAGAACAACGAAGAATGTCACCATTTGCTAGCTATTGGTGATCAATCAGCTCTTTCAAGGCACTGACCACGACTGCCAGCTCTGATCTTTGAGAAACAGGGCAGGGCCAGGCATGGTGGACTCAACACTTGGACTACAAGTTCAAAGCTGGCTTAGGAGACAAAACAAGACCTTATTGGGGGATGACAGGGAGACAGCACCACAGCTATCAGAATATATAATATTCCTGAGCCTGCCTTTGAAAGATCATTCATCTATCACTAATGGGAATCTAAATGCATATAAATGTTATAGAAAGCCAGATATAGACCCATAAATGCCTTGAGAAAACTGGTTTATTCACTATATGGATGTACAATGGAAAGTACTTTTTGACTTTAATGAGTCAAATGAGGGTGTGACTCATTAGTGGAGCACTTATGTTGCTTTACATGTGCAAGACACTGGCATCCATCACCAACACACCATACACACTCACACTCACATACACACCAGGCTAAAAACTACATATGAAGCAGAATTATATAATTACAATAATTACAAAATACAGAAACTATGCAGGGGCCCAGGGAGACTGCAAAAAACACCACCAAAATGTTAGCTAACATTTTTTTTCTCCATATGCTAAATTTAAATTCAACATGAAGTAGAAGGGGCAAAGATGGGAGACCTGGTGGGGAGGGGGAGCACTGCTTAGGGGACAGAAGAGAATGGCAGAGTTTGGTTCCCATTTGTAAATGCTGTAATTATAGAATATCTGTGCTGGAAAGACAGCCTGCCTAATTCTGTCAACAGGTGTAAAAAATAATTCAAACTGCATAACGCTTTACAGGTTATGCCACATTTGCAAGCCAGCATCCACTGTCTCTCAAAGCCAAGTTGAACAGGTGATATGCTTTTATAATAATGCCAACCACTTATCCAAAGCTTGCCACAAGCTAGCCATAATCCTCAGCCCACAGATAAGAACGTGAGGGCAGAGGTTAAGTGACTTGCCCACAGTCAGAGTCATAGAACTGGCCGGTGGGCTGGCTCCTTGGCACTATCTCACTAGTCTCTCTGACCCACATTTCAGAGCTCATTTTGGGGAGGGGGAACTGGGGTTTATCTCAGAGGTGGAGTGTCCTGCTTAGTATGCACAGGGCACTAGGATTAAAAACAGAAAACACATACATATTCACACACATACACAAACACGTGTGCATGCACAACAAATAAAAAAAAAAAACCTGAATTTTATAGCCTTGCTTAGGGTCCAGAAAGCCAAAGCACTGGGTGCAGTAATGCCTCAAACTCATTTTTCTGGGGAACTTGCACCTCAGAAAGAACTCAAGAAATTTAACTGCAAGTCTGGGGGCACCCAACAAATGTCACACACACACAAGTATGTATGTATGTACATTACACACACAATCAAGGAGAGCGGTCAAGAATGCCCACAGCTCTCATCTCTAAGGGAGTATGAGTTTATTCTGGAGCCAAATATAAGTGAACATGAACAGGGAACAGGAATCGGGATTGCCTCAAATCAAATGTTCCAACATGGTAAAAACAATTTCATGATGTTTTTATAGGAACAACGAAGCTATATGTCAAGATGTTTTAAAAATACGTTGGTGGGAACATAAGGTAGGTGGATTACAGTACATCGGGGAAGCCTCTACTGTAGGCCTCGGATACCATCTGATAAAATTCTTAAGCCTTGGAGTTGATGGAAGCTAGGGGTTTGTTTGCCTAGTCCCAAAAGGATTTTACCTTATAGTCAGAAGGATATTAGGTCAACCACGGAGGTGGTCAACAAATGGCTAAGAAGGAGACTGAAGACAGTCCACGAGGCTCTGGCTACAGTTAGTAAAATTCCAGCTCTCCACAATCACAGGAGTTCTGGTCAGTCGATCATCCTGGCGGACCACTAACGCACATGCACCTATTTTTGCTGAGCACTTCGGTTCGCAAGAGGAAACACTACCCCAGCAGCAGGGGCATAACCCCCAAACACCCCAACTCCTGCGCCTTACTAAAGGCGCAGTTTCCGGGGCCTTGAGTATCATGTTGGGGGGTGCTCGCCATCACCTGAGGCTGGAGGTCAGAGACTGACTGGCCTCTCTTTACACAGGAAGAGGGTTAAGCGCCAGGAGCGGACACCTGCGGAGGAGCGGGAGCCTAGGGCCCAGCTCGGGCAGGGCCCGGGAGAGGCCGCCGGCCCTGCGCCCGTGGCTCCGAACTGGGCCTTGCGGTCCGGCTTAGGCGCCCGGTTACTCACGTTGCACCAGCCGGTCCCCGGTGAAGGTGGCGGAGCAGCTGGTAACCAGCGCGCAGGGGACACCGGCAGCCATCGCTGCGGCAGACGGGGTTCCGCGCGGGCGCCGCTTCCGCCTCGGGCCGCACCACTGCGGCGGGCGCGCGGGGGAGACGCTCCGAGCACGCGCTCTGGGCGGGGCCGCGCGCTGGGCAGCCGAGGCTCGGGCGGGCCCTCACACCCCCCTTCCGCTGCTCCAGTGGAGCGCGCCGGTCGCGCGCGCCGTGTTGCTATGGTGACGGGTGCCGGCGCCTTCTAGAAGTGCTCCGGAGGAGGCCATACCTCCGGAGCCAGGTGTCTTCTGCCTGCCTCAGTCATGGCGCAGGCTCAGGAGGTCAACGACCCCATTGGATCCATCCTAATCCAGGTGGGAAACAGGCCGGGCTGGCGGCCACACASACTTCCTCTCGAACCCCGAAACCCGTGCTCCCCAATCACCGCCATTCATTCTCAGCCCCATAGCAGGCAACACCTACACTTTAGGGCATCATGTTCTGGGGGTTGAACATGCTAGGCGAGCTCCAAGTAAGTGAGCAACCGCTAGGCTGCATCACCAGCCTTGCTTTTAGTTTGGGTCCAGATGGTCACTGACTGTCTTGGAGCACCCTCCACAATCCAGGCAGGCCTGGAACTTGTGATCCTCCTGCCTCAGCCTCCTGGGTAGCTGGGATTATATATCTGGAYCAGTAGGCTGGGGTGCTCAAAGCACCATTTAAAAATATAGTATGAAATGTTTAATRTCYATAGTTTCAGGAYGTGGAGGAGAAACAGACTCATCATTAGGAGAAGTTTGAAGAGAACGTGACCTATGGGGCCTGTGCTTCTTAACCTAAAATACTCACTGCTTGCTTGGGAACACAAACATATATTTAAGAC
>BDUI01001064.1:158691-190618 GCA_002335545.1 Apodemus speciosus
TTCAGTCTCATCTGGTGAGCACAGAATATCCTTATCAGAGAGCCACTCAGACAGCTCAGTCAGACGACTGCCAGTGAGCCAGGAACTGACAAATGATGGTGGCTTAGATACTCTTCACAGTGAGCAGCATCCATGTATATACTTGGAAGTGCACGTCTGTGGAACCTCAGCTGCCAGAGGAGTGACTCTACCYCTGGGAAGCAGGTGCAGYGTGGACACAGAAATCCAGACTGACTTGGCTTTTTATATAACTGCAATCTGCTGGGATTGTCTGTGTGACTTGCATTGTGCCAGCTCCTGATATCACAGTAGGCCTTATGGGGATGGTGATGGTGTCACATTTGGATTGGCTAAGTTTGGAGCTGGAGAGATGGCACAGCTAGTTAAGAGCACTGACTGATCTTCCAGAGAGCCAACCTTCAACTCCCAGCACCCACATGGTTGCTTACATCTGCGTAACTCCAGATCCAGGGGGTCTGATACCCTCTTCTGGCTTCTGTGGCAACCAGACATTCATAGACCAAATGCAGGCAAAATATCCATGCTTGTGAACTAAAACTAAATTAAAAGATGAAGCTAAAGAAGGATCTTCAGCTTCAAGAAGCTAAGTCACTTGATCTAGTCATATCCTTAATAAGTGGGAGAAAGACAGATCAGAATGCTATCTAACACCAGAGMTGGTACTCCTGGCCACCGCTTCCCACTGACTTCTGTCTTAGTTACTTTTCTGTTGCTTCGTCATACCCAAGGAGAGACGAAGACTTGACTGTGGCTTCCAGCTCCACCCTGTCTGGTGGCAGGCAAAGGACCCTGAGAAGAGGTCACATCTCCCTCCCTACTGCGCAGAGGGAGTGGGGGAAAGCTAACTGGACAAGGAGAGCTAAACTCCCAAAGCCACCTCAAGTGATGCACTTCCTCCAGCTGGGATGGACTTCCTCAGTGTTCCATAACTTCCACGGACAGCTCCACAAACGGGGCCACGTGTTAATAATGAGCCAACGAGAACCTCTCTCATTCAAACCCTGCACATACTTTCCCTTTATGAAAGACCGCCAGCCTTTAGCTGCCCTTCTGTGTCTTCAGTAACACTGATCGGGCACATCCCTTTTGGGTGGCTGGTATTTAAAATGACCTTTGCACAGAGCCGGATGTATTGACCATGCACTTTACTTTTCTCTTTGACACTTGAGTCGGGGCAGGGTGGACATATTACTGGTCACTAGTCTACATCCTACCTCAGTCCCACACTGTCTGGAGGATGGGAAGACCCTTCGGGATCAAAAGGATAACGAGAATGGTAAAATTCCAGGGGGAGTATTCCAGATGAGTATCTTTGGGAGAGATTTTGGTAATCACTGCTTCTTCTTTCCCCATTTTCCCTTAGACTCAGACTACAGCGTCTCATCTGTATTCACTGCTGAAGGGCCTAGGCATGTACAGTGGCCACATTGGATGTTCCCAGACTCTACAGGAACTTAAGAATTTGATGAAAAAAAGTCTCTTTGTCTGGAACAGCAGTGAAAGAATTAATTCAAGACATGAGATAAGAGGAACTTTCCTGTCTAGACCGTAAACCTCCTCAGGGCAGGAGCATGAAGCCCAGAATGGTCAGACCCAAACATACTGTTAATGTATGTGGGTTTGGCTGATGATGATTAGTTTGAGACCCGTGTGATTGAGATAGGCCATGCTAGCTTAGTTTAAGTCATGGAAAGCCACATACTTCCTTTGACTACTTTTGTAGAATGTTCTTCTTTTGGACCATGAAAATATCTTCCAGGGCCTGCTAGAGCCTGCCAGATTGCTCAGCAGGAAGAAGTACAGGCCTGCTGCCCCATCCCTGGATCATACATGGTGGCAGGAGGGGACTGACTCCCAAGAGTTGCCCTCTTATCTTCCCATGCACACGGATGCACGCAACTGCACACACACACACACACACACACACACACACACACACACACACACACGTACATGTGCACCCAAGATTTTTTTTTAAATCTACCAAGGTCTCTTAGGTAGAGTTAATTTCCCCTTGCCTAGATCATCACAACTTGCTTTAATGAATTAGTGAGCCAACTTCTTTTCTTCTTCCTAGCCCTCCTGACAGGCACGAGCCAGTTTTTCCTCTTTCAGTTTTTCCTCTATAGTGTTCACACAGCATTTATGCATGGTCAGTACTTACTGGATGATTTATTTAACCTGATATAGTTAAACTGAACATTTGACTAGGACAGCTTCCACAGAGAAGTGAGGAGCCGGAGGAGGGTCTAGTTCCATAGCATGTTTTACATGGTTCTGCCGTCTCCCAGCTTCCAGCCCTGCATGCCACTTTCCTTAGGTGGCTGTAGCATAACCCCAGGATTGATTTCCTTCTTGGGAGTGAGCCCAGAGCCCAGGTGCTCAACATGGCAGTTGACATTAAGAAACGAATGCAAGGCTTTGCTCTTTTTAATACATTATTTCACTTTACTTTTAATTGTGTGTGTGTGTGTGTGTGTGTGTGTGTGTGTGTGTGTGTGTGTGTGTGTGAGTGCATGTGACTCTGGAGGACAGAGACATTGGATCCTCTCTGTGCCTGGAATTATAGGTGTTTGTGAACCTCCTGACATGCAGGGGAGCTAAGACCTGCTCGGGAGTTCTGGAAGAGCAATACGTGCTGGCAGCCACTGAGCCACCCTCCAGCCCCTGATGCATGATTTTCTGATTATGATACTTTTTCACTTTGTCATTGGGGAAAATGTATCAGAAAATGGAAAAAGGCAAAAAGCTATATGCCCTCAGCCCTACACAGAGACAGATGTTGGAAACGTTGCGACAGACTTATTTTCCTTATTACTTCCCCTGCCCCCTCTCCCTCTTCTTTCCCCCTCTCATATCAAGTGCAAATGTACCTAAAAAGATACTAAGACAGAAAGGACAGCACCTTTGTGAACCAAGCTCCAAGACTCTAAGGAGCGATGTCTAAGAACACTTGAATAAGTGGAAAGCTGCATCATATCCCTTCCTGAACAGGAGACATGCCTGCGGTCCACACGGCGGTCTTTCAACATTAATCTTCATATCAACATTAATCTTCATATCTAATGTAATTCCAGTAAAAAGTCATAGGAGTTTTATTTTGAGTGAAATATTAATTCTTTTCAACTTGCCAATGTTGGTTACTGTGTTTGTAAATGGCCAGAAGACCTCTTTCCCCACTAAGGAAGATTAATGAAGGCGAACTTTCCATCCCACTTCCAAACCAGGATAGGATTATAGTAATTATGATGACACTCTATGGATAGAAAATTATCAGATCAATGGAACAGAAAAGTGAGCACAGATATCACCCTCTGTGTGGTAGAGGCAGCACTGGAAACATGCAGGGAGAGCAGGACTTGCCAGCCAGCAGCTGCCAGGAGCTTGGAGAACAGTTTGGAAAATCAGCGTCAAGTCCGATCCTAGCCTTGTACTCTGTACCAAAGAAAACTCCAAATGGAGGTACGAGGGAGTTTGTTTGACAGTGGCCCTGCTGGTGAAGGTCTAGGGAAGACTGTGTGTCTATCATTTACCATCACTATCTTTGATTTAGTCCCTTGCTGCACAGCACTGTGCCTGTCTGTAGGCATTCTTGTTTGAATGCTGGCCGGGGTCACAAGTGAAACGAAGTTTGTCCTCATTTACATCACACCAGCAGCTGGGTTGGTGCTCAGCTGCAGAAATTCTGCCCCCCCCCTTTTTTTTTAACTTGGCACCCCTTCCTGAGCAGTACTGAGACATCTACTTCCGGGACCCCACTGGCCTTTCTGTCATTTCTCCTAACATCACTAAAGGCTGGGAGGCGGCGCCTAAGCAAACATGAAGGCTCAATGCTCTTACCAAGCAGGGGTTTTTGCTGAAGTCAATAGAGTTAACTCAAATACAAATCAGGGTGATATAAAAAGATATTAATTCAATTTAGCAGTGAAATGGACTTCATGCAATATAATTCAGTCACCTTAATGTCATATGTGTACATAAGTGTTAATATAACATCTGAACCTAATTGTCAAAATATACCCCAAATGAGAGATTTCCACTTCTTTCCTGGGTTGGTCATGTAGCTGACCCTGTGTGGTACTGTTTCTGACGTGTAGGATGGAAGTCCAAGTGCTAACTGGGAGAAGGGGTAAGAGCGCGGGGACAGGAGGCGGGAGGCGGCCCTCCGCTAGTGTGCTGCTGAACGCCCATGGCAAGGAGTGCAGTGACATCWYTGGCAAAGTTGACAGAAAGCCCCGTGGAGTCCCTGAAGTGGACCAGACGCTGTGGAGAGAGGGGTGAGATGGCAGCAGTTACTATCTTCAGGACTTACCCAGCTGGTTTAACAGTTCTCTTGGCGTGCCAGGAAGATGTGATCACAGGTAGCAGGGAAAAATAGCAACAAAAATGTCCAAGAGTTTTGTTAGTGTCCATTAGAAATGCTGATCCGGTGGGCTCCAAGCTGTTAAATCAAGGTATCACCTATCTCTTAACTTTGCAGGATACTCAAAGGTTAGCAGATGACAGCAACAAGCTTGTCAYCTGGGAGTTAATCCTGTTACCAGAATAAACCTGTTTTACAGACTGTATTCCAGAGGGTCTTAGTCCCTTGAAATAAAGTTCCATGGAATACATGATCCTGTGAAAGGAGGATTTATTTGTCCCACAAAATTAGGAAACAGGCAAGATAGACTCAAGCTGGTTTTGCCATTGGGTCACCTGGAGTCACAGCCAACATAAAGCAGTGTGACTCTTCAGGAGAGCAGGCTTCCTCAGAACCCTCGGCAGCAGGAGGAGGCACTCCTCTGAGGCATAAGCCCATGTGGGGAAAGAACTGAATGTAACTGTAACGGGAAAAAAGTTATAGACCTTATTACATATTTTCTTCTTTAGTAGGGCTGAATTTTATATGAATTCGAATTAGATAAATTCAGAATATCATGATGTCAAATATTAATTTTTAGAAGTTCTCAGTTTATACACAGAGTTTGAAATAATTTAGATCACTCAAAATTTAAAGTGAAACAAAATCTCACTTCTCCCTCCTGGAACTGGTAACAGCCTGAGCAATTTTTCTATCGGTTCTGCTCAGGTGTCCTCTCAGCAGCCCCAGGGAGTAAATGGAAAAAAATGTCAGTGAGCAGGACAGGGTCATCTCAGGTCACACATGCCCGTGGGCAGGACAGGGTCATCTCAGGTCACATATGCCAGTGGGCAGGACAGGGATTGTCTCAGGTCACATATGGGTACAGGAAAGGGGGAGAAAGCAGTTCCCTGCAGCAGTCAGGGCACCTGGGCGAGCTGCCCAGCTGTGCACAGGGGAGGAAGGTGGGTTGTGACTGGTGTGTTTTCTCTGTGTTCCTATCTTATTCATGGCTAACAAGAGAAAAGGAAAGGAGGAAGGAGGGAGAACACCAGGCCTGAAAAGTCTAAAAAGTCATAACTCAAGAACATAAGGAATTTTTCATAATTTCTTCCACGTAATAAATAGCACAGCTTGATAACATAAATTAGGAAAAACGGGAACTCAAATAGAAGATGATAAAATAGAAGAATAAAACAAAGAGGGAGAGTGCAGACATACAGAAACAAATTGAATACCAAAGTACTTTATGGAACTAATAAATAAACTATAAATAGAAGGAGGACAGACACTACTGCACACTGAAATACTGACATGGAAGAAAGCCTGTAAGCACAGCATACACACAGGAAAGAGACAAGAGATCAATCAGGTGCTAACTGATAAGCACATCGCTCTGGTGCAGACTGCACTGCTGCAATATTGAAAAAAGGGGCAATACTTTTAAAGATTTATTTCTCACTCACAAAACAGTTCACATGGAGAAGCCAAGTCTGGCTCTATTCCATGTGGCTGGCCATGGTGCCACTCCTCCTTCCCTCATTCCACTCCTTACAGGACCGTCTGTCTTATGGTAGAAGCGGATGCCTCTCATGTCAGCTCATGGGAAGTGTGAAGAGACCCAAGGGAAAGCCTTCTGAGGAGGTGACCTAGAGGGACTCTTCACATCTGATTGGCATAAATTTGATCACACGCCCCACTGAGTCCCAGGGAATACTGAAAATTGTGATCTGTAATTGGATAGCCATGAACTCAGGCAAAACTGGAATGTCGTGTTTGAAAAGAAAGCAGGCCCTAGAGGACAAATAAGTACCATGATATGAAAGGCAGAGATTAGCGATATGGAAGAACATTTGGTGTCCCCCAAATGGAGAATCCAGCCAATAAAAGAGAAGATATTCACTGATGTAAGAGAAAGCTCTCAAAGAAGAAGCAAAGTGCTGCTGGGAAGAAGGCAGAACCCCAGAACAGACTGTTAGAACATTTAACATGAATTATTTTAGTTAAATACCTCTGCTTTAAAAATGAATGATTCAACATGTAGGAAGTAAGAAATCCCCTATGAAGAGTAAACATTCATGCTGGCCTTAGAGTTCACAATATTTACCATCAAGAAGAATGGGGTGGTGTCCACATAGTTTTGAGATCAGAAATAATAAACCCAGATGTAATTCAGGTGTAAAGGCAGGTAAGATACCGTGAACCTTGAAGGGCAGAACCATTGATAGCTTGAGGTAGCCCACCAACCAAGACGAGAAGCTGTAGTAGAAAGGGCCATGAAAATGACTGCTGATGAACATCTGACCCATTGTTGTCCACAGCAAGCACTGCGGTCTGTAGAGTTAAAACAGAGTGTGAACATCGTACGTCTAAACAGTGTGAAAGTACGCTGAAATTGAGAGAGGACAGAAAGCAGCTGAGTGCAGCAAGAGCGCTGGCGCCCATCTTTTGAAGTCAGGCTGTTCTATCCATGCTAACTCGTGCYAGAAAAGCTTAGTATTTTTCATAATTAGCTTTATTCACCTGTCCAACATGAGTCAGTGAGGTATTGCCTGGGCGTTAGCAATAAATATAGAATATAAATATAGAATAAATATAGAATAAAGCTGCATCAGAACATGGTGTCTTGGTCCATTCAGTCACTAACAAGATGCCCTAAAGCTGGTGGCACATACCAGCAGAAACAGCTTCTTATAATTGTAGTAAGGGGGAAGTCCAAAGTTAAGGTTCTTAGATTCAGCGACTGGTGAAGACCTGCTTTCGGACTTGGGAGGTTACATCCTCATGTGTCTCTCATGGTGAGAAGGAAAGGCCACTCACTGGTACCATTTCCATAAAGGCCCCGAAGTCTCTATCCTCATGACTTAGTCATGTCTCTGAGACATTCAGCCAGCAGCAACCAGCTTCACAGTGTCATTTCTGTGCTGGTAGTAAACCTGCATAGAGCTCACATGCCCGGAATGCCCACTGTTATTTTAATTTCTTCAAAACCTATTTTAATGATGGTTCTTAAATGCTTTAACCTCCCTTGTAGCCCACCACCCACCAGAGGTCATGGGAAAGGAAGGATATCGGGGGGCAGGGGGATGGATCTGTTTAGAAAAGTTCTTTGGAGCAATTCCCATCTGTGACGTCTGGAAATCAGCGGTTTAGTTCACAGGTTAGCGTCAGCAGCTTGGTCCGCTCACCGACACTTCACAGATATATGGCAGTTCAGTTCGGTAGAGTCGGAATAGCAGACAAATCAGAGACAGCCAGGTCTCAGCCTTGGTACAAGTCAGCAGGAGGGACCCGGGGGAACTCCAGGAAAAGTTCCTGCTGTTCTCTCAGCTAAGCAAGCTCATCGAAGACTTGAGACCCACAGTGCTGCACTCTATAAGCAAGGCGAGCTCAACCTCTGTCACTGTCCATCGAGTCCTTTTAATACTCCCTCCAGACATCACGTGTGCTCCATGGGTCTTTCTGTCCCAGCTGACATCACTCTGCCAAACATCCTGAGTCTGCAGAAGTGGCAAGAAACTGCAGCACACCACCAGAAGGTTTTTGGTGTGTTTCTCTTTATGGAGTTCCAACAAATGCAACTGAACTACACAATATAAGGCAGACCAATACATGGGTCAGTGAAGACTCCTTCATCATGTGTTGTTTCCCATGCTTGCTTTAGCAGAACATCCTTTCTCCTATGCCTACTCCAGCTAAATGTTTCATCACGAGTCTATCTTAGCTTTTTACCTGTGTCCACTTCAGCTAAACACTCCTTCACATGTTTGCTCCAGCAGAACACCACTCAAGACAACTGACTCTCCAAAGAACCCTAAGTCTCCACGGAAGCCCACCATTCGGCTCCTTTAAGAAAAAACAATTGCCCATATAAAGGAATCCTGGAATATTTGTGAAGCTTTGCTAATTTGTTGATGCTGGGGCTGGATGTTAGATGGAAGAGAACTTGCCTAGCATGAACAAACCCCTGAGTTCAATCCCAAGTAACACATACACTGGACATGATGGCTCGTTCCTATATCACCAGCTAGAGGATCATAAGCTGAGGGTCATCCTTAACTGCATAGTAAGTTCAAGACCAACATGGGCTACATGAGACTCTCCTTCAAAATAGTAAAAAATAATAATACAGTTTGATGTTTGAAATTCAGACCATTTCCATCTATTAAATTCATGTCAAATTAAATTTAATCATGTGATATACATACCTTTATTTACATCAGTTTATCAGTTGTTATAAAGATATCAAGGAGGACAGGTCTCCAAATGAAAGTTGATGTGCTCCCTTCCACTTTATCTCCGTTTCCACATTGGCAGAACCTGTCTAACGAGCGTATCGCATCTGTACCGCAGTAATGGGACAGGGTGAGCGCCTGTTGCAAGTTCTAAGTCAGGACTATGGTTGCTGCTTCTCCCTTCAGCCTTCCTTTCCTTCCAGACTGACCTGAGGGCTTCACACATGTGACTCAGCTCTCTGCTACTGAGCTGGAGCCCTAGGACCCCCCCCCCCCTTTTTTTAAATTTCAAACAATTCTGAGCTAATTTAGAAGATTTAGACAAAGTAATAAAGTGCTGGATTGTTGTTTTAGAAATAATGAAGAAAGACTATATGTAAAGGGTATTGTTCTGTTTATATGATTATTGAATAATTATATTTCATTTTATGTCAATGTGTGAAGGTTTACTTATTTTACAAACTGCAAAGCATGTGCTCTTGTATACTGTAATCACAGCATAGAGGAGCCTCTGGAGGCAGTGGGAGTGGAGGTTTTCAAAGCCAGTGTTGGAGCTGGTGTCTCAGCCCATTTTTCCTGTCACTCTCTACTACTCCCCCGACAGGTCCACCCTTGTGCAGCCACCCAGACCTCTCCTGGTTGCAGGTCCTCTGTGCTTTGGTGTGTTGCTTCGGTTGGCCACCATTCTTCCCACCTACAACTGCCTCCTCTAACCTATCCTGTAACTCCACAACTCTTTTAAGATGATGTTTAACCACCATCCACACTGCTACATCATAACCCTGACTGCACATCACAGTTGCCCAGGGAGCCTTACAGAAATACCAAGGCCCAGGCCTGAAGAAACTGTTCTGATTTAATTGCCCAGGATGGGTGCCCAGGCAGCAGTTTTTCAAGAGACTCCTGAGTGGTTCCAGTACATAGTCAGGATCCAGTTGCAGCAACAGCCCCGTAACAGCAGCAGCAGGCAGAGTTAAAACTGTTCCCATTTTAAAACCCCCCTAGTCCTCAGCTTCCCCATTGCTCATGAAATTTAATGACCATTGTATTAAAGTTAGTGTTACATAGTAAGTGCTCAGTAAATGCTGAAGTTTGCCACATTCTCCTTCCAACCAGGCTCATACAACAGTGTTTATCCTTGCCATCAGAATAGACAGCAGAGTGGGCAGATGTTTCTTCTTTAGCCATGATAAAGGGTTTATTTTCTGTAATCTGTAGCCCTCTCCATATCCCATCCACTTGCCCACCATTGCCTCTCATACATGGTGTTGGCACGGTGTAAGGGACTGAAGAAAGCAACCTAAGAATCTGCCGCTTGCAGGGCATTCTGTTCCCTGCCCCTCCACTCCCCTTTGTGTCCTTCTTAATGATGTATTTTATACTGGATCTTGCTGCTTTAGCTTTCAGAAGCCAGTTGTCAGGTGTTCTTTATCAAAGGCTTTCAGAAAATCCAGATAAATTATGCTCTGTGCCCTGAAACTGCCAAACCTGTATTTCACTTCTACACAGAGCTTGACAGTTTTGTTGAAGTGGAATCTCTCTCTTCCTTCAATTTACCTTCACTTCCCTGACCTTGATACCTGCCAGACAAATAAGAGATCCTGTCCCTTTTGTACTGAATGTCTTCAATCACACAGATGCCAGCTCTAGTTACTCTACAGTGGCGGTTGTATCTGTCTCTCAGATAAGGAGATCCCAGAAGGAACTGAGAAGGGGAGGAGAGAAGAGAGCTAAAGGAAAGGAAGAGAAGCCTCATTACCTCAGCAATCCTGGAGCTCTGTATGACTTTCCTGCAGTCCCCACTGCAATGGAGGCAAGGCTAGTCACACCCACTCTTTCCTGGAACTCTCCTGGAAGGCACCCAGCAGTACTTACTGCCTACTGTCTCCTCTTAAAATGCTATTTGAGGGCAAGGGAAGTGGTGCAATACATGAAGTACTTACATTCCTAGGTTTGAGCACAGGACTTAGGGTCCTAGAATCTGTATAAAAGCCAGACAGCTACAGAGGCTGCCTGTAATCCCTGGGAGGGAGGAATGGGATCCCTTGGCAAGCTGGCTAGCAAGCCAACTCTGTGAGCTCTGGGCTCGGCAAGAGACCCTGCCTCAATGCATAAAGCAGAGAGCATTAGCCTCAGGCCCGCACATGTACGTACACACCCTCTCTCCTGGGTTATTATTTGAGGCAATGGGGTACAGCTCTGTGGTTGTGCTTTTCCAACGTGTATGGGACACGTTCTATCCACAGCACCAAAAAGGGACAATTCTCATTCCTGCTAACTGAGCACCATGCAGAGTTGAGGGTGTAGGGGATTTGGCTTTTCTGTTGCCCCCTCAGCACTGCATCCTGGCTGGGGAACCCTAACACTTTGATCAGCTAATATTTAAACCATAAGGTGAGTTTCTACCTCTGTGCTTAGAAGAAACATTCTCTTTTCTCTCCTTAAGCCTAATGGGCAAGAGGGCGTATGTAACACAGCTGAGGTCAATAGCAAGATTCTGTGTTACAAAGCCAGATTCACTTTTGATGGACAAAGTACATATTCAGTATATATGTATCCTAAGGCAAATCTACTAACTTTTGTGCTTTGAGCGCTTCATAACTTAAGTAGTAAACCATTACCTAGTTCCCCTGGAAGCTATGCAAATTAATTAATTTTTGGAAAATAACTTGAAATGTTAAATCAGTTTATAAATACCAGACAATGGGATTCTTCCTGCTGAGAGACCCAGTAATCTACAATTTCCTATGATCAAAGTAAAGACAGTGTACTTGAACTATACAATTAAATGTGACTTATATGCAAAGCATACAATGTTTAAAATCTAAAACCCACTAAAAAGAATCAAATCCTATTTCATCACTACAATGAGAGCTTTCCTGACTCTAGGAACGGTGGCCGTCTGTGTGGCTGATGGAGACGTTGCACCTTTATCCTGGTGGGTTTCAACAGTCCGTGCGGTGTTCACACTTACCGTTACTCCTGACTGAAGTGCCTTCCAGTTCGCGCTCATAACCTCAAGACTCTCTTATTTATTTCCTGGGAATTCTGCCTGTGCCCAACTTTGCTGTATTCAAAACCTCCTATGTCAAGATTTAGTACTTTTATATTGGAGTCATTAAAATTGAACAAAATCTTAATAGTCCTTTATTAACTACTACACTGAATTTGCATAGTGGAAATCACCACATGTTAATTGGATTTAATTAACTATTTTAAATTACACAAAATTCTGACAGTAGACAGTAGCATAGGGTACTCAGGGGCAATAAAATTAGAGATGGTATTGCTACTTTATTAAAACTTAATGAAACTATTCATAATCTTATTTATTGTTCACCAGAAGAAAACTGTGTTCATTGTGAAGGCAAAAATGTCAGCTAACAACATTTTTTTATCACCCAGGATAAGGTCCAGCGGTTAATAAAAGGGTCCACGATCTCCAACCTCACAGTCCTGCCGTCCTCTCATCGCACTGACCCCCATTTTATCCCCATACCCATCTTGCAAAAGGATGCCAGTAAAGGTTAGTGATGGTGCAGCTGTGCTTAGGGATGTGAGGGGAGCCTTGAGGAGGAATAGGGGCCTGAGTTAGAATAGCTTAGCCACTAAGTTTCTTAGGTGACCTCAGACAAGTCAGGTCCTCACATGGGCTGAGCTTCACCCTGGACTAGGTGACTGCCAGAGCCTCTTCAACTTCTCAGTCCATTATTTCATGAATCTAATATCAACTTAGGTGTTGGTGTTATGTATTAAAATGGTTATCATGTTTACATGATATAATTAGGAGTTGCTGTTTTCTAAGTAGTTTCTGATGGGCTTCTGATTGCTTTTTAATGTTATTTCAGAATACTGCTATGCAAAACCATGAAGCCAGAGATAATATAATTAGTGTTTTTTTCATTTTTATTACTTATTTTATATGTATGAATGTTTTACCTGGATATGTGTATGCCTGTACTCCATATGCATGCTTGGAGCCTTCTGAGGCCAGAAGAGGATGTTGGGAATCCTGGAACTGGAGTACAGGTGGTTATGAATGCCATGTGGTGCTAGGAACTGAACCTGAGTCCTTTGAGACAGCTCTCCAGCCCCTTTAAAGTCTAGTGTTATAAACTATTTGACTTCTAATAAAAAAAGACTGTATCATCTTTACCTTGGAATCCATGGTGCCCAGGACTGTCTGGGTAACTGTGAATTGACTGAATAAGTAAACAAAGGAGGAAGAAAATGGATGCATTGGGTGTCTGTGTATATTACAATCCTCAGTTTCCCCTAGTCCATTTGATTGACTGAAATGTTAGAGAATGGCTAAGTGAATCCCCCTTCCAAACTCAAATATAAAGGAGTAAGATGATCTCATCTCACTTCCTGTCTGTCTGGAGTAATCAGGACCAAGAGTTGGTTCTAACCATTCTTGTGGCACCAGAGATTCAAAGTCCTCTGGCATCGAGCTGTGGCTTATCTGCGGATCTGTGTCTACTGTGGTGGGCACCCCTGCATGTAATGTCTCTGAGTTTGTTAAGCTTCCCACAGTTGTCGTTATTTCTTTTCTAGCTGTGAGAAGTTCTGTGTCTTACACCTTCTAGTAGCTTATGTACCACTAATGTCCCAGGAACACTAAGTAACACTAGTAAGAGTTTATATTTCTTGCTTCAGTGTCGTCTTCTTCCTACATGAAATTAAGGTGAGTGAATGAATTACTCCTTGCTTTAGCAGATGAAAACTTACTGTAAGACAAAGATGAATCTAGGATCAAGGCAACTAGTGTAGAGGAAAAGACACTTATTTCTATATCTACCAGAGGACACATGGCCTATCAAATTTGTAATTAATCAATCAATTAGTCCTCATGTATTTATGGAGTGCTTGTTATATGTCATAATATACAAGGAAATATTAGTGTCAGGAAAGCACAAGTCACAGAAACGTGTGGATTTTCAGGGGTTTGATGCCTTTAAGTGACATGTAAGACCCATTCCAGGTCTGCAGAGTTCCGCATGAGAGATGACCAGCATCCACATCCACAGGATTCCTCAAGGTTTCTTGAATTATCTGGCAGAATCTCAGAAATGAAGCTCCCCATGGTGTCAGCGGCTGAGAATACAAGTCAGAGGGCACAGACAGAATCTAGTTTTCTCACCTAGAAAGTGCACACGGCTATTACACATGGGATTGGGCATGGACAGAAAAGATATTTATGAAAACAAAGCATTTMCTACTGTAACACCTACAAAAAGAAATAAAAGTCCTCCCACAAATGATTGTGCTGTATGCGAATGAAGTTTCTCCTGGAACAGTTCTTTTATAGTCGAAGTCTTTGGCCTTTCAGCCCTTTAGCAGGCATTCTTCTGCCATGACACCAGGCTAACATGTCTGATAGCAATGTACTATCCTTGGGGCAGGCCCTCTGAGGAGTGCCAATTTCTTCAATTTAGTTCAGCTTGGTTTTACTCTGTGTACTAGGGATTTATTTATTTTTTTGTGGGGGTGGGGGGGTGGGGGGTTGGGGTGGGGTGGGGGTGGGGGCATGGGGGTTGGATTTGTTTTTTTCGAGACAGGGTTTGTCTGTATAACCCTGGCTGTCCTGGAACTCACTCTGTAGACCAGGCTGGCCTCAAACTCAGAAGTCCGCCTGCCTCTGCCTCTGCCTCTGCCTCTCAGAGTGCTGGGATTACAGGCGTGCGCCACCACCGCCTGGCCTAGGGATTTATTGAAATAGAAAGTTCTTCACTTTTCTCTCTGTTGTATAAGCATAAGAAACTTAAGACCCAGCAGAAATTCGTTGCAGGTAGTTCGCAGATTTCTAGGTTTCTGACATCAAAACAGTAGATAATAGGCCCACTATAAGGAAAGGTCTGTCCCTAACATGGGGCTTTGTGTAATTTATTTACCTGTTTATTCCATTAACAAGATGTCTTGCCCTTAAGAAGACTTGGTGGCAGCCTTGCTGATGACAAGAAATTGTACATCAGTTTCATGAATTACTAACGTGTTGCTCTAATAGAGTCAGACCCAGTCTGGCTTTCATAACTTCTGGTGATATGAACATGTCTACAGATAATTTTTTTAACAAAATATGAGTGACTTGAACACTGTGTATATGGGTTCAAGGATACAGATTTTCTTTTCTTCAGTACAAAAGATCACCTTAGTTATTAAGAATGTGTGCCTCATATCCGTGAGTTTCCGAAAGTACAATAAAATCACCAGTGATTGAAAATGCCATAAGTGTAAGGAAGTTTTAGTTTTTCTTAAAATTATATTTCTACCTAAAAATGAAATTATCTTAGTGTAATTTGATTTCATATGACTGCAATTGGAAATGATTTTTCCCTTAGGTTAGCATATAAAGCTTAAAGTGTGCTATAGCTATTTTTCATGCAGAAGATTAAGGCACTAGAATGTACCTTTACAAATGAGATGATAAATGATGTTACATTACTGTCATGCAATTCATAAAGCTCAGACTTTGTACAATTGCTTAGAGTTAAACTCATGTTTTGTTGTGTGTTGTCCTTCCTTTTAGGAATCTTAAGTATGATTGAACGAGGGCTGATCCCCCCAACAGCGAGAATTACCTTTCAGAATCCACCCATTAAACCCCAAGCAATTCCTCTGCATAATTTTGATGAACATCGTAAGATATCAGTGGAAGGTAAGACACTCACACCTCTGTGCTTAGCTGGGATCCTGCAGGAAGGGTCTCCCCTTCGAAACCTAGACTGTTAGACTCAGTTATAGAGCAAGATGAGAGGCTAAAGCTTCCTGAGTTTATCTGAGCACACAAAGCATCTGAGGCTATCCATGAACTGTGCACTGTGGGTTAGAAAGTTGGTATTTTCAAGTGCTTGTAGTTTGGCTTGGGAAATGAGACAAAAATCGTAAAGAACTAAAAATTAAAATCAAAGCACTAAAATTGAAAGATGCTCTATTATTTGCTGTTTGAGTGTCCTTTTATGATGTGATTGAAGGCACTAGCTTCTCAATTAGACTTGTTTTGTGTTCCTGTTTTTAGTGAGGGTATTACTTATACATTTGCAATACAAATCTTTTATCAGCCATATGTTTTGAAAATATTTTTTCCTACTCTGGCTGGACATTTTATTGTTTTATAGTGCCTTTTTAAAATCAAACTTTTTATATTGAGATAATTGTAGATTCACATGTGTTTGTAAGAACTAATAGAATTCTTTGCATAGTTTCCCCTAGTCTTAACAAGGTGGAATATTATAGTGTGATATCGTCACCAGGTTGTACTGAGGATGAGACAGGCCTTGCCCAGGAGAGGCACGCGCTGTCCACGCGCTGTCCTGCTGAGGGATATGCTGGTCCCCAGCCAGGATACTGGTTTACTCAAGACTGGAATATCTCTATCGCCACGTGGATAGAATCCACCAATTTTCTTCCATATCCCTTTAGTCCCTGGCATCCAAAAATCTGTTCTTTGTTGTATAACTTTGTGACTACAAAACTGTCACATGAATGACCTAATAGAGGTTGGAACCTTTGGGTTTTGTATTTTTCCACTCAGGGGAATCCTCCAGCTTGTAGCTTTCTTTTTTGGTTCCATTCTGACATTTCCATGCACACATACAATATATTTTGGACATATACACTTCTGTTATTACTCTTTTGTCCCCGTGCTCTGCCCTTCCCCCTTCCTTTTCCATACCAATAGTTAACTCCCTTTGATTGGTCATATCTTCTCCCTATTCTAGCTTTTCCTACATATGAGAAGAATAGGAAATTCTTGTATTTATAGAAAATAAGATGGTCCCATTAGTCTTTCAGCAAATGGTGTAATTTTATTCCTCTTTATGTCTTAGTAGAAGCCATTTGTGTGTGTGTGTGTGTGTGTGTGTGTGTGTGTGTGTGTGTGTGTGTGTGTGTTTAAATCTATTCTCTCTTAATAGGCAGCTGGGCTGACCTAAGGAGGAACAGGCAAATCTCTAGTAAACTGACTCTGAGCCCTTTGTTTATCCATGAAGAAGTGATATGGCTGAATCATATAGAACTTCTGTTTAGTTTTTGTGAGGAATTCCACACTAATTTCCATAGTGTCTGGTCTAATTTATATCCCCACAGTTGTGAATAGGTGCTCCTTTTTCCTTCCTGGGTCCTCCACAGGGATTGTGGAGTGACTCATTGAGTCACTGCACATCCTTTCCTACATTTACAGGCCACTGGGACTTGATTGCAAACCCTCTCCTCAGCTCAGTTCCCCGTTGTTTCAGCTGAGTATTTCCTCCTTTGCTGTCCATCTTTTGAGTTCTTTATATACTCTAAACATGCCCCTCCTATTGGATGAGCAGCCAGCAGAGACCTTGCCCTATTCCATAAGCTGTCCCTTCACTTGTGGATAGCTTCTTTTGCAGTGATAAAACTTTGTGGTTTCATATAATCCCATTCATCATTTTTTTTAATTTTTTTATTGAATATATTCTTTATTTACATTTCAAATGTTATACCCTTTCCCGGTTTCCCCTCCTCCCAGAAAACCCCCTACCTATCTTCCCACCCCTGCCTACAAGAAGATGCCCCTCCACCCAAACCACTCCCACCTACCTCCTACCCCCTACCTCCTTGATTTCCCCACGCTGGGGCATCAATCAAGCCTTTATGTTTTATGATTATTTCTTGAAATCCCAGCTATCGAGAAAACCCTTGCCCATGCCTAAATCTTGAAGTGTTTTCCTGGTTTCCTCAGGTAGGTTCAAAGTCTCAGGCACTTTAAGGTCTTTGGTCCATTTTGGTTTAGTTTTTGTACAGTGTGAAAGGTGGGGATTTAGTTTCAGTCTTCTACATGTGGATAGCCAGTGTTCCCTCCACCATTTGGTAAATAGACCATCATTTCTCCAGTACTTGTTTTTGGTATCTTTATTAAGAATCAAATGGTTGCAACTGCTTAGGCTTATTTCTAGTTCTTCTATTATGTCTTTTAAAAGTATATGTATGTGTGCATGGTGTGCATATATGTTTTGTGTTTGGGGGGCATGTGTGTATGCAGGTACATATGTTTATATGCCAAGGCCACTTTATTTACTGAGGCAGGGTCTCTCACTGAACACAGAGCCAGATGATTCTGGTGAGTCTAGCTGGCCACCTTGCTCAGGAGAGGCCATGTCTCTGTATCTTGAGTCTGGGATTATGGGTGGCCACCATGGCTCCCTGACTTGTATGAGTTCTAAGGATCTGAATGCCTACTTGCCTGCTTGCTGAGCAAGTGCTTTTTTGTTTTTCCTTTTTCCACAGAACTGTGTTCTCAGCTTCTGTGTCTACTATTTGATGGTGCAATGCTGTTTTAGTTACTGTGCTTCTGGAGTATACTTTGAAGTCAAGTATTATGATAATTCTATAAGTGATAGTTTTGCTTAGTTTTTTTGGTTCTTTTGTGTTTTTATATGCATTTTAGGTATGCATATACCTACTTCTGTGAAGAATGTTATTGTAATTGTTTTTTAAATTTCTTTTTATTTTCTATTTTTTTATTTTTTAACTTTTTTATTGATTCTTTATGAATATTACATCATGCACCCTAACCCCACTTATCTCCCTGGTCCTTCATATCTGATGTCTGCCCTTATAGCCTCACCTTAAAAGAAAGTAAAAATAAAAGGGAAACAAAAAACCAAACAAAACAACAGCAAAAATATCTAGTCGCGGAAGCTACAGGGTGCCACACAGTATACCCTTCAGTCTACACATCTTTACTTGTGAGCGTTCATTGTAATGAGTCATGGTCTGGTTCCAAGCCTCTGGCCTCTGCCATGCCCTCTGTACTGGACCCTCACCAGAACTCCTCAGATGCCCTGTTGTTACCCTGTGTCCTGGAGATCCTGAAGCTTTGGCTCTGCAGGCTTGGACTGCTCATGCACTCCAGGAGTTCATAGATGGGGTGAATGTTGGGGTGAACCAACTCAAAGCCCTGCATCTGGGCCTGGATGGCAGTTGAGTTGATCAACTCACCAGCTCTCCAGCACGCACCACCAAGGCAAACTCTCCAGCATTGACCCTGTTAACTCACCCAAGTGCCGCATTCTGCAAGCAGTGGGGCCATCTCTCCATAATCATGTCCTTGGAGCTGGCTCGCCAGTGCTCACTATCCAGGGCCAGCTTTGCTGTGCTGTCCAGGTGAGGTGCAAGGCCTGCTCTCCCAAGTATACAGCTGGTGAGGGGAGGGGCCAGCTCTGTACAGCTCTTGGACATCAGCTTGGTTCCAGGAGACAGCCCAGATCACGAATGTCCAAATGGCCTTTGGTGGTAATATGGGCCATAGACATCAACACAGATCTTCCTGCGTCTATACAGCTGCAGACACAGACATGGTCCTTGGCAGCAGCAGCAGCTGGGACCTCACCATGGCCTCAGGTAGCAGCACAGGCTCCTCATGTCAGATTGTTCCTCTCCATCTTCACGTCTCTACTCCACCTCTCTTTATAGTGCTCAAGCCAGTCTACTGCTCCTTCTCTCCCATCTCTTACACACGCTTGCACATCGCAGCGGCTCCCACGGGGACTGGAACTTTGGTGGAGAWTGCATTGGATCCATAAGTCACTTTGGTAATATGGGCATTTTAACAATGTTAATTCTGCTGGGTTTTTGTTTTGTTTTGACTAGTATAAATGGAATTGGTTTTCTGACTTTTTTTTTCAATTATCTGTTGTTGGGATATGGAAAAGCTACTGGGTTATGTATGTTGATTTAGTAGCTTGCTACTTGTTGAAAGTTTTTTTTTTTATCAGAACAAGAATCTTTGGGTAGACTCTTTTAAGTTATATGGTCATATCTGAAATTATTTGACTTTCTTCATTTCCTAATAGCATCTCTTTTTTCTTTTCTATTCTTTTTCTTTTCTTTCCTTCCTTTCTTCCTTCCTTCTTTCCTTCCTTCCTTCCTTCCTTCCTTCCTTCCTTCCTTCCTTCCTTCCTTCCTCCTTTCTTTCTCCTGCCTTTCTGCTTTGGATAAGAATGCAAACACTATAGACAGTGAGAAAGGGGAGAGTTGGCTCCTGTCTCTTCTCTGACTTAGAGCTTTCTCCTGTTCCTTGTAGCATTAGGCTATATGTAGCCTCCTATAGGTAGCCTGTATGTAGTCTCCATTGTGTTGAGGTATGATCACTTTTCCTGGTTTCTTCAGAGCATTTACCATGAAAAGATGTTGAACTTTGTCAAAAGCCTTTTCTGTATGTATTGAGATAATTATAGGATTTTATCTGATTCTGTGTATATGCTATATTATGTTTATCATCTATATGCATATGTTGACCCATGTTTGCATCCCTGTCTTGATCATGATAAGGGTTCTTTTTAATGTGTTGTTGGATTCAGTTGAAACTTTTAGCAGTAATTACCCATTTGGTGCCAAGTAATCCTTCCTGTTAGCATGCTACAGCCACGCCCCTGCCAAAGCTTCCCCACTATGAGACAGCCTTGTAAACATTAGTGTGCAGGTTTTGTGTGCACATGTGCTGTCATCTCTTTAGAGATGACAATCGCCTGGGCATGTGATTGCTAGGTCTTAGCAGACTTTCATGTCTGCTTTATCCACTCATAATTACATTCCTACCAGGAAGTAGGTTTGGTTCAACCATCAAAGATAATTTTTAGACACAAAAAGGAATGTCTCTTACTTGTGCTGATATCATTCTCTGTGTCCTTCGCTTTCTCGTCTTTCATGTGTTTCTTGAGCATTCCTTTCCTGTGTGGTTCTTTTAGAGTCTGGATATGAGTCATTCAGTGTTTTCATTTTCTTTCATCTGGGAATGGGTTGAGTTCCCTTTTTTTCCCCTAAAAAAGTCTTCAAAACTGCTTTTTAAAAAAGTGATTATTTTAATTTTTTATGTGCATTGGTGTTCCTGTGTGTGTGTGTGTGTGTGTGTGTGTGTGTGTGTGTGTTCCCCTAGAACTGAAGTTACAGACAGTTGTGAGCTGCCAAGTGGGTGCTAGAAATTGGGTCCTCTGGAAGAGCAGCCAGTGCTCCCAACCACTGGGCCATCTCTTCAGCCCCTAAAGGAAGTTTTCCTTGAGCGTGTGATTCTGTTTGCCATGTTTTCTTCATCTTAGCACTTGAAGGAAAGGGGCCATGCCTCATCTTTTGTCAGCCTCTGACTAGAAATTCGTGACAGTGAACTTGTTCCCCTATAGGTAAGATGGTCCTTTCCTCCACCTGTTTTCAATATCTTATTCTCTGTTTTTAGTTTTCAGAGTTTTGTTTATTATGTTGTACGCTGCCTTGGAATTCCTTGGCTTTTTCCCATTCCCACTTGCCTTTGCCTTCAGACCTGAGGGCTTTTATCTTACTGGCCTTAGCAGTCTCCTGTATCTTCTCTCCCTTTGGAAAGCAATGGCATAGATGCAGGCTCTCTCATTTGTCCCATTGGGCTCTGTTTACTTCTGGTCACTCGGCCTTGAGTTCCCAGGTTGGATGATCTCTGTATTAGCTTCCAAACCACTGATTCCTTTGTCTGTATCTTTGAATTTAGGTTATTGAATTTTTAATTTTTTTCATTTTCTTTTCATACATTTTAATTTTTTGTAGAGATTTTGTATGTTTTTAAATTGGTTTTATGTGTGTTTGTAATTGCTTACAGGTGCATTTTTATGAAGGCTACTTCATGATATATAATTGCTTTAATGTTCATGTATGATTTTTGATCATATGTGATACTGACCTAAACTACTCCCTCGTAATGTTTTTCTCACATTTTTATTTAGCAGATATATAAAATGWCACATTTTAATGGACAATGTTATGTTTTGATACATATATGCATTATATAATGTTTAAACTATGTTGAACACACTTGTCTCCCCAAACATTTCTCATTTCTATATGATAGGAACTTTTAAATTCCTTTCTTGTAGACGTTCAGCATATCTGAAAAAATATTGTCTACTGTCACTATACTGTTTGAAACAGCACAGCAAATCTTATTGTTCTTATCCAACTCTGTGCTGGCCAATTTCCTATCAGCTTGACACAGGCTAGAATTATTTAGGTAAGGGTTCTCTCAATTGAGAAAATGTCTTCATAAGAATTGCCTTGGGCATTATCTTGATTAGGGGTTGATGTGTGCCCAGACCATTGTCAGTAGTACATCCTAAGTAGGTGGACCTGTATCAGACATCAGGCTGAGCAAGCCTTGGGGAGCAAGCCAGTAAGCAGTACTCCTCCATGGTCTCTGCACCAGCTCTTGACTCAAGTTTCTGCTCTGAATTTCCTGGATAATAGACCACAAGCTATCCACTGAAATAAACCCTTTCCTCCCCAAATTGCTTTTGATCAGAGTGTTCTATCACAGAAGTAGAAATCTGAGAGGCTGCGATTCACAGGCACTGTCTCTCCAACTTCCCCCTTACTTCTGGCCTTTGTTACCCTCCACTCTGCGCTTGGCCTCTATGAAATCAACCCAGCTAGATTTCACTTGTTATGATTATGGTAGTTCTGTTTTTAATTTTTGTGAAACTTTTATTTTACATAATTTATGTTCTCATTGATAGGGCTTAACATTGGTGACACCATTTTATCTCATGTAACCAATGAGTTGCTTTCAAGGCTACAGTGGGCTTCAGTTCCATTAATGGACATACCCCACACAGAAAGAAAGAAATCTATGATTAAAGTCTTCTGAATTTGCAGTTTTGCACCAGGCTGCATTAGACAACATGCTCCTTCCATGCCCTTATTTGGAAATGTTCTGCCCACCRCCAATCAAGGCCTGACCAGCTAACCTCAAGTCTGCCATGTCCGGTTCCCTAGCAAGCTCTGTAACCTGACTGCAGCCCAGCAGGTGTAATAGCAGCCTGCTCAGCACCGGCTTAGTTGCTCCACCTTATTTCCTGTCTTTCACCAACAGTGTGTGAGGCTGTGCTCCTTTTATCCACATCTTTGCCAGAACATTCTGGTTTTAGTCTTTTTGGTAATAGCTATTCATTCTGGGGTGAGAGAATGGACTATCAGGGGCTTCTTCTAAGTGACCCTCCAGCATGTTAGGTTTCATCCCCATGATGACCATTTCTTGATTCTAAGACCCCTCTAGCAAACTTGGGCTTTCCATATACATTGCAGGCTGGAAAATGGTGGTGATGGGCACATTTTCTCTTATATCTATCAGGCGACATGACAGCCACAAGGAAGACAGGGGACATGAACAACCAGGGACAGGGTCAGTGTTCTTATTTAGACGTTCTTAGACTGGATCCTCAGCATGTGACTGTGCTTGGTCCAGTCCACTGATAATCATCTCTCCTATGTTGGCTACTGGAATGTAATTAGCATTTGATATACACTTAAAATGACTGTCCAAAATTAAGCCTTTAAACTGGTGAATCTATAGATTCAAGACATCCATCCTATGATGAGGCAGAGGGAGGCAGCAGAGTCCAAGGTGAGCAACAGAACAGAAGAGTACAAAGCTCATGGCAATGCATCAGGCTTGTATTGAGGTTGGTGGACACTGTGGTGCACTGGAGAGCATCATGGTGAACCGCCACAGAGAGACTTGCTAGAAGCCATGGGAAGCAGAGAATGGGTTAGACTGGGCCAGATGCAACAAACACATCCCTTGTGTGGCAGGTTACGATGCTCTGAATTTTTTGCTACCTTTAAAAAGATGCTTGAAAAGATTCCTCGTAGCCCTACTCCAGGCTGACAAACTGAGTCCTCCAAGTGCTAAGTTGTACATTGCTATCATTTATTAAGTGTTGTTTGATGTCAGTTGGGTTTTCAAAGACAGTTGTTATAAAACTGACAGAAAAGAGGGTTGAGTTGGAGGACCTGGGGTGGAAGAAGACTCACTTGTTTGTGTTTAACCATTTAAGTAAATCATTATTTTGTTAAAAATAATGACAGAGTTTTTTTCTCCCCCTAGAATGCCGGACTTGACTCTCTGCAAAGGGTATCTGAGTTTGCTGCTAGTCAGCAGGACAGATATAATTGAGTATTGTTGCCTATAGGTTAATTAATCTCAGAAATAATCTTTATGGTATTTTTTCACCACAGCAGTTCTCCCAAGTCAGTTTAATTTTTAGTCATCTTTTTTAATAGGTACCCAATAAAATAATTCATCATATGCAACTATATTAATTATCTTGTACATAAACTTGGGAATCTGGCTAATTAAGGGAATCTTCTTTTAAGAGACAGATTTTCCTCTCTACTCTTCTTGCCTTTTAGATCTAGTTTTGCTCTAGGCATTTTGCATAAGGTGGGCTGACCTTGCGTTCTAAAGAAGTAGTTGCCTTATCATAGCTTTTGCTTTGGAGACAAGAATCCCAGCGGTGTCACAGAATGGGTACAGGAAATGCAGGTAGTAAGCATCCAGTGGATCTGACTTTCAAGCTGAACCCCACAGGATGCACCCGATGGCTCAGCCTTTCTTTCTGGAAAGAGTAATGTTGTCCTGCCTCTATCCACAGCCTCCTTTCCTCTAGCTCACAAGCCACGCCCAGTTCCAGAACAAGTGGAGGAGCCCCACCAGAAACAAAAACCCAAGGTACTCATATGTCTACCAGAGAAGAAAGCAAGCTGCCTGCTGTGCAGCCTGACTGTGTGGTTCTGTGTAGCAGACACATTGTAGAGCCGCTCCTCTCACACAGGAGTAAGTGCTCGCTCTCCGCAGAGATAAACTCGGGGAGCAGTTTATCTTAGTCTCTGTGGTGCTGTGGCTCAAGTGCAGGGCCTCCCACATTCTAGGCAAGAGCTCACCACTGAACTACACAGTCAGCCCCTGCTTTAAAAGGGAAAATGAATGCACCAGGACACTATGAATGCCAGGACACTATTGGCAGGGCCTAAGGTGAACAGAGCCATTGCATTATTTTGCGATTTGCAGGCAAGTGATCAGCCTATGCTAGGAGCTTTTCAGAGACCAGGAGTCTGGGGGATAGGAATTTGCTTCACATCCACAGCTACATCTGTAGTCTGTATGGTGTGTTACTGAGAGGTGCTTGCCATACCTCATTTGTCTTCAAGCATAAGAAAAGACAAGCCCTGTAAGTTTTCACAGAAAACCATGGTGGAGAAGAGGAAGGAAACTGTATTCTCTAACATTAGTCCCTCACATGACAGTGTGATTCACTCTCCTGAAGATGTCCCCAGTCTAAAGGGGCTGGGCTTTTCTGTAGGTTGTTTTCTCATTTTAAGGACCACTGACAGATTTAGGATAATTAAAACTTTTCTCCATCAAGAGGAGACATCTGGCAGTACTTTCTCTGGTATGACTTGTGTGTTTATGGTTTTAGCTGTTCTCATGAAAAAAAGAAAGAGGGATTAGAAGCGACTGCAGGGAAACGAACCCCACTCTCTCAAGAGTAGGCTGCTGCCTGCCCTCCSTGCCTTTGATGCCCAGACCCTCTAGAGGAGCTAGGTGCCTTTCCCCATGGGTGGGCCTTTTCCCCTTAAGCAATTGCCAGGCTGCTTATGGAATAGCATGTCATGTGACAACCCAGTTGCCATGGCAAATATTTGTGTTTCATGAAAAACGTGGGTTAAAAAAAAATCAATGCAAATGACCAAATCCCAAGACAGACAGGCCTTCGGGCGGCACTTGGCCTGCACCAGTATTGTTGCAAATTCAGCTGTTTAACAGGCTGTGAGCAGGCCATGGGCRGATGTGCATGACGTGACTAGGCCAGGCACCAGTCTCACTCCATCTGAGTACTCAGCTCTGTTTTATACAGAACAAATCTACAGGTAATACACATATCATAGTGAGTTTTTAGCCAGTAAGCAGTTTGCCTCAAAAAAAAAAAAAAAAAAAAACATTAAAACTATGTCTTTTTAAAATGCTGATTAGCCCTGGCATGGTTTTCTTCTGTTCGCTTGCAAAAGTTCCCCTACTGATAMAAGTGGTACTAGTTGCAGGCTGTGGCTTCAAGTTGGTACATTTCCACAGTCTCCTTCTGGTATGGTAAAGTGGGCACGGATGAAAAAGCTGAAGAGGAAGCACAGTGTGCCAAGCTCCACACGAGCTCCTGCAGACCCTCCGCCAGGCTCCAGCCCAGGCGCGCCACAGTCAGCCCTTTCCCCGCGATGGCGATGGCGATGCGATGATGCTCGCTCGCTCGCGGAGGGCGTTCCCTGGGAGCCGGAAGGCAGCATCCGATTACAACTGTGCCTGTAAAGCTTTGCAGTCTCAGACCCTTTCCTCAAAGCAAAGCGGGGCGTGGCGCACATGGCACTGATGTCTGGGGAGGGGAAAGTCCTCTAACCCTTAGCTCCTGCCCTGTGGGTAGGAACAGCAGGCCCKTTGGGGGAAGGGAAGGAAGGCAGGGGGCAACCAGGACTCTGAGCCTTCTGTTTGTTTTGTAAAACTGCCCAAGGGAGTCATTTTGATTTAAACTGTGTCTCATTCTTCATTGTAGGGRAAAGCCAAAAGGTCAAGAGGACAAGCTGGTAGGAAGGTCAGTAATTTGTGTGACTAGTTGGAATTTGGGATCTGTCACCTGATGTCCCTTTCTTTTGCTTCAGGGCAAAAGTATGGGAGACCGCTTGACAGCTGGAGTTGGCAACAAAAGTTCTTTTGCACTTCCCTTCTTTATAAAAGAAATTAGACCATGGTAAAAAAAAAAAAATTTAAATGTGGTTTGTGGAAAGTGAAAAGCATTTCTTTGCTCTCTGGGGACTGACTCTGTCACTGACTCTGTCACTGYCCAAACAGTGATGCCTCAGCCTCAACATGTGGCTGCATCATGTGTGTTTAGCATCAAAGATTTTCATTTAAGAGTATATTTACAAGGACACATAATGTTAAAAATGAATGTAGCAGTTTAGTGGCATGTGCACACATGCCACATTTGTACACACACAGACGTGTGAATGTGTATGCACACATACTGCATGTGTAAAGTAGGCTGGGGAAACAGAAGTTAAACTGTTCATGACAACCAAGGCAATAACAACAACAACCCCAAAAAACCCAAACCATATATGGAAAAGTGAAACTGTCCCCACAGTCYGGCAAGCTCACTCCTGTAAGGTATGTCCCACGGGGCGTGCACTAGCAGGAAAACCCTGCACGGGGAACATGCTGGGCTCCCTGACCTGGAGTGCCTCCTCTCAAGGAGGGAGCTGTTCCCGGGGCTGGTGCAGAAAGGCTGGATCTACAACAGTGACTGCAGACAGGCAGTCCTGACCCGGACAAACTGCTCCTGGGCTTTGACTCAGTACCAGGCTTTGACTCAATGTGTAGAAACTGTCAGCTTTACCCTGTATCTAGAAAAGAGAACATTTGTGACAAACCCCAGAGCTTTATTTATCTGGAACACTTGGAAGCCACGAATGTGGCTTCAACATATCCTGTGTACATGGCACAGTGCACCTCCCATGCCCACTGAACGCTGGGACTGATGGAAGAACGTCTGTGCTGTCACTGCCACTAGCCAGYCAGAGGCAGAGGGCAGCATGAGGCTTATATCCCAGGTTAGCTCTTTCCTAGGGGCCAGTCTTCCAGATATTACTCATAGTGCAACTGCAGTGCTAACCTGCACTGGTGCCTGCTCTGTGYTGGCCTCTGGCTAACCTTCAGAGGGCTGCCTCCCCTGTGTTCACATCTCCAGGCACTAGGAGCTATTATTCCCATATGCCTAGGAGGAATTACACACAGAGAGATAAGTCATCCAAGGTAGATGACAGAGCTAGTACAGGGAAGTGATTGTATGACCCCTAAGCCCCAGAGCATGAGAAACCCACAAATCTGTCATTCACAATGATAATCCTTCTAAAATGTATCACACACCTCCTATCCAGTGTATTTAATGCTTTCTCTTTCAAATGCCAAATGCTTAGGTGGTAAGTTTGTGTCTTTGCATCCTTCCTTATCAGATAGCAGTTGTCAACTCTGTTGTCATACCTGCTCTGTCAACTTAAATCTAGATATCCCGTTCTGTTTTCTAGATTCATTAAACAGCCAAAAATGGCTGGGCGAGGCATGTTTATAGTCCCAGCATTAGGGAAGCTGGGGCAAGAGTTATTTTTTTCTTAATCGTGTGCATAGTGTTATTTTCTTTAGTATCTTTCCAATATATTCTTGTGATTGTCTCTGTGGAAAACTTAGTATTTTATGGACACATTGGATGTAAACAATGAATTCATGAAATTCTTAGAGAAATGGATGGAGCTGGAGAGCATCATACTGAGTGAAGTAACCCAGTCTCAAAAGAATACCCATGGTATGCACTCACTGATAAGCGGATATTAGCCTAGAATCTTGGAACACCAAAGACACAATCCGCCTACCAAATGCTGTCCGATAAGAAGGAAAGAGTGGACCCAGGTTCCTGAAAGGCACAATGCATCAGTGTAGGGGAATACCAGAACAGGGAAGTGGGAAGGGGTGGATGGGGGAACAGGAGGAGGGAAGAGGACATGTGGGACCTTTGGGGGGGTGGGGAACCAGGAAAAGGGAAATGAAATGTAAATAAAGAATATATCCAATAAAAAATTTTTTTATTAGACAACTTGAGCAGTATTGAACCTTTCACTGCCTTGATCTGTTCCCATTTCCTTATATATATTTTTATATTAAATATATAATTATTTTATATTAAATATATTTATATTTAATATAATATATTTATTTTATATTTTAAAATTAAAATACGATATTTAAATTAATATTTTAATTTAAAATTTAAATGTAAACATTTTACATAATTATTTAAAATATATAAATGTTATATATGTAAAAGGAAATGAGAACAAATCAAATCAATGACAGGTTCAATGCTGCCCAAGTTGTCATATACATATATAYAYATATATRTRTATATATATATATATATATATTCAAAAGCCAGTTAATATTTGCCTCTCTTTCCCTCTGTTTCTCTGTCTATTTCTCCGCCTCTCTGTCTGTCTCTTTACCTTTCTGTCTCTCTATCTTTCTATCTCTGCCACTCTGTCTCCTTGTCTCTTTTCGTTCTTGTCTGACTCCCCGTATTCCTGTCTTTGTCTCCCTGTCTGTCTGTCCATCCATCCCTCTGTTTGTGACTCTATCTCTCTTATCTCTGTTTCCTCATCTCCCTGTCTTTCTGTCTCTTTGCCTCTCTGCCTATCTCTCTGCTTCTCTCTCATAACAGTTTATTTAAGTAAGATGGGGGGGGGATCCCCAAACAGGACACTGCAGAATCTTTTAGAAGCCGTTTTAATTTCCCTAATAAATTGCTCCTCCCACCTAAGCATTTTGGCATTAAGCTTTCAAGTAAACTTAATTTTATGCTTTTACTTGAAAAGCATTTTTTTCATGGAAGAAGTAATTGACAAAACAAGGAGCTGTACAGATTCCTTTTATGATCTTGATCATATTGCCTGGATATTTACTGCATGTAAATGATCTTATTTATACACATCAGAGAAGACATTCACTTATGAGCAATTCACAAAGTAATATTTGTTTTTTTCCTTTGTCTATTTCACCTAACACACTTTAATGATTACTCATGAAGAAATGAAGTCCACAAAGGAGAAAAAATGCAAAGTATGGGAGAACCTGATGCCATCATAGCCCCTTGGCACAGTTTAACCTGATGACCTCATAGTCCTTTAGCATGGTTTAACCTGATGATATCAAAGCTCTTTGGCACTGTTTAAGCCTCTGCATGTTTCTGCATTCCCATCATACTATACTGTGTCTTTAACTTTGATTTCATGTTAATACTTTATCACAAGCTTACACAAATGTTGCTAAAAACTCACTATATAATATTCTGTAATTAAAGATACCCTATAATATTAATAGCCATTTTCATGTTGTTCAACATTAAATTATAAATCTTACCTGATCACAGGACAGCTTTTTGCTATAAACCCAGTCCACATGGCTCTGAAGTTAAATTTAAATGTTGACATGCAGTGAATCCTCGCTGACTTTTCCCCATGCATCAGACAGTGGGCCCCAGGGGCAGCAAATGTCGCAGTGAGTGAGACAGACAGAATTCTTACCCTCCTGAGACGTCTCTGTTACTGAGCAGATGATAGGCATCTTTAAAGCGTCGCTTTCTCCTGTCTCTGCTGGGGGACCAGGGAATGAAGCCTGCCTTTGATCCCCACTTGTCCTGCTTCCTGTGCAGAGCCCCAGCAGGCTCAACTCATCCATCATAATTGTCCCAAGTGGTCCATAACTGTGCCACTTTTTCTCAGAGTATTTGAAGGGTATCAAACGCGATGAAATCAATGCTGTAGTGAAGTAAAATGTGCCTCTGGAAAGGGAATTTCACATTTGAACAAAAAACGGACCCTATCTATTTAAAATGCCTCCTTGGCCCTGTTCTGTTGACCTTTCATATGGATTTGATGGACTGGGTGTTTTGTTCCCTGAAACCATATCTAAGCATGGGGACTTCTCTTCAGAATGGGTTTCAGAGTTGAGGAAGACTTATTTGAATACAGCACCTCTGAAAGGAATTGCTGGAATTATTCTAGAAAACTGCTGCTGATCCAAGGCCTTTGCCCTTGGTTCCTCTCTGTTCCGTGCCTTTGCTCCCACAATCCTCTCTGTTCTTTAGCCTCTGCAYGGGCTGTGTACTCTGACACGGGTCTTCCGGAGCTGCCGGGTCTCAGGGTCTAAGGGACTGTCTCGCAGCTACATAACAAGTTAAGTTTGAGACCACTGCCCAAACAAAAACATCAGAAAACATTTAAAAGCCAGTGCATCTAGGACTCCTTCCCTTTAGTTCTGCATGTTTAGGGAATATTTCAGAATGTGATCATGCCACTGTCCTGGGGGGCTCCACAAAGCAGAGTTAAGATCTTACTCAAGGCTTTTACCTTYTCTAGCTGTCAGTTTCCTATCTGTATGATAAGCACTGTGGCAAGGGGGGGCACTGGGAAAGCCCTTTGTGAACTTTTCCTTTTTGAAGATGGTAAAATTGATGTCCACAGAGTAGTGTCTTGCCTGCAGCACACATCAGACAGCAGCGGAGCTTGGATCTGAACCTAGGATAGAGGATGTCAGGACCAAATCTTGTTTTGCTGGGCCCGTAAAAGTCTATAGAGCAAAAGGCAAAGCTAGTGTCTTTCAAAATCCCTTGTGTTTTAACACTCAGAACTGTGCTTCTGCTAAGTTCCTAAACCCCAATTAAGTCCGCAGCTCTCTTCTGAATGTTGTGTCTTTGGAATAGTTCTTGTCCACTGAGGGTCTCATTGATATACTGAGAACTTTCCCTACAAATAAAAAACAAGGTCAAGGTCAGACAAATAGCATCTTGGTCTTTGGGGAATAATAAAGACTTATCTTTGAGAGAAATTCTTTCCATCCCTCAATCCAAACTCTCACTTAATATGCAGGAAGAGCTTTCTCAGTGTTACCAGGCAATTGCCTACCATCCCTAATGGATGCATTTTGGTGATTGAGAAACCAGACACTGGCTTCTGCAATAGAGTGTTGTAGTTTCTCCTTCCAGGTTTTGGCATGGTTGTCATTCTGTAAAGACACCTCCATAGCAGACTCCCTAGGTATCCCACTGCTCACGTCAGGAGATGGAGCTTGGAAATAGGACATCCATTTGACGTTATGTCCATCTGCTGTCCATACATATGAAAATGAAATTTTTTCAATTACAAATTTATCTTAGCCTGGTATGGTGGCACATGCTTACAWTTTTTAAAAATGTGTATGTATATGGGTGTTTCGTTTGAATGTATGTCTGGGACCTGCAGAGGGCAGAAGAGCGTGTTGGATACACTGGACCTGGAGTTACAGATAATTGTGAGAGTGGGAGTGAAGAATTCAAATGGATCTTCCAAATTTTAGATTCCTTTAGACTCTAAAGCCTTTTCTCCAGTCTTACATGCTTGTAATCTTAGGAATCAAGAGGTTGAGGCAGCGTAGGTTACATAGTGAGATCCTGTCTCAAAACAACAGCAGAAATAATGAAAAAGAAACTAGTCCAGGGTTGGCAATGCAGCCCACGGATGGAGTGCTTACCTCGCATACATAAAGTCCAGGATCTGATCCCTGATACAAAAAAAAAAAAAATCCAGAAATAAGTTCTTTTTCCTGGATGTGTTCTTTGCATCTTTGCAGATGTTATTCCTAAATTTGATAGTACCTTTGTAGTACTGGGCTTATTCAGTTGCTTCACATTGGGCCTTTCTGGTACATCTTGTCATCGTCCTGCCTTCCTCTCCTTTGCTTTAGATTTAGAATTTCCCCTAAATAACTGCTCCAGAAACTCTGAACGTTACCTAATTAGTGATTACACTCTGCAAATGAAAAAGAGCATTTCCCAGCTAGTTGGCTCAGTCACTTAAGAGCAGGATGCTAATAATTAGGCCACAGCTGAAGGTCTGAGCTGGGCGTGGGGGTGGGATAATCTAAAGTGTAGGC